>AWOL01S0104992.1:0-10175 GCA_000715115.1 Nicotiana otophora | reverse complement strand
CAGAACCTTCCTCTAGAAAGTTACATGTTGGATCTGTGATGGATTGTGCGGCCCGTGAAATGAGTATGCGTCCGCATACTGGACCGCATAATAGTCCGAATGTTTGCCCAGATTTATGCTTCAAGNATACTAAGAGTTTACTCATACTAGTTCAATTACCTCCCCACCATCCCCATAGCTACATGCATGCATAAATAACAACTCTCATACCCAAAAATCATAGACCCAATTACCTATCTTCAACCCAAACTCGAAATTGAAGACTAGGGTTAGAACCTTACCTCTTGGATAAAGACCTTGTGAGTTTTCCTTGTGAATTCTCCAAGTCTTGAGCTAGGATTGATGAACAATTGACCTAGGGTTTCCTTTTTTCTCTCTAGAACACTCTCATTTCTCTCTTAAATATCAGATTTTTGCCTTCAAAACGAGCCCTAATGGCTTTTAATCAAAATAGGGTCGGGTTATAAAAAGTAGAAAAATGAAGCCCTTTGTAGATATGCGGTCGCATATGCGACTGCATAACACTGTTGTGGTCCGCAAAATGGATCGCATAATGGACTTCCGGAACTGGGCACTTCCGCCTTACTCTGCGACTGGTCTGCGGTCGCATAATGTGCCGCAGAACCTTCCTCTAGAAAGTTACATGTTGGATCTGTGATGGATTGTGCGGCCCGTGAAATGAGTATGCGTCCGCATACTGGACCGCATAATAGTCCGAATGTTTGCCCAGATTTATGCTTCAAGCTGCGGCAAATCTGCGGTCCGCAAAACAGTTTTACGACCACAAAATGGACCACACAAACGCCCTGCACTTCCAAAACAATTTCAACTCCCCAATTCCCTGAAGTTCCAAACAATTTTCATCAATGCATAAGTCAACCTCGGTATCGCGAAACCCCGGGTTTTGGGTGGTATTGATGATGTTGTGGAACGAGGTCTCTTTCGTGCGGATATTGTGGTATTGATGATGTTATTATTATTTTTGCACGAGTAGATTATACTATGCAGCGTGTGGATTTGGATCCATCCCCAGGGGTCGCCCTCTCATATTTCTTTCTTGATGGCGTACACATAGATTGTTGTAAATTAGCATATGTTGGTTGATTCTGATATAAAATCCGATGACGGTGAGCCTTGAACATAAAGGTGGAAGCATTGACCACGCAAGTAAATATTTGGTGGTTTATTATGCATTTTATATTCTTCTATCTTGAATTCTAACATGCTACNATGATGGTGAGCTTTGAACATAAAGGTGGAAGCATTGACCACGCAAGTAAATATTTGGTGGTTTATTATGCATTTTATATTCTTCTATCTTGAATTCTAACATGCTACTCTATGCCTCTATTATTTTTTGATGACTCGATTGTCAAGATTGGTTTATCACTACTAAGTTGATAGTTTTTGATTTGATAGTTGATGATACTGCATCTTGTTATATTCTTCTTTCAATTTATTACAAAATATACAAGTTCTTGATTAGTGAATATCATATGACTTGAACCTCATCAGTACTTCTGCAACAACCCGACGTCATTTTGAGTATTTTAACCCTGTTTCCCCTAGTTTATGTTTTACATATGTATATTTGTGGTTATGTAAATTGCGGGGATGATTGGTTTGGTTCATGGGAGATTTTGGATCGAATTGGGACACATAGTCCCTTGGTTGGAGGATTAAGTTGTAAGAATTGACCGGTGTTTGACTTTTGTGTAGACGACCCCAGAATGGTATTTTGATGGTTTTAGTAGGTTCCTATGGTGATTTTGGACTTAGGATGATGCACAGATTTAGATTTGGAGGTCCCTAGGTTGATTTGGTCTTATTTGGTAAAAGATGAAAAGTTAAAGGTTTGGAAGGTTGATAGATTTGACCGATAGTTGACTTTGATGATATTGGATTTGGATTGTGATTCAGGAAGTTGGAATAGGTCCGTTGTGACATTTGGGACTTACATGCAAAATTTGAGTTCATTCCTAGTTGTTTAGGCATGTTCGGCGTAACTTTCGAATTTGGAAAATTGGGATTTGTTCCTTAGGCTTGAATTGAGGCGCGATTCGTGATTTTGGTGTTGTTTTATGTGATTTGAGGGCTCTAGTAGGTCCATGTTATGTTTTAGGATTGGTTGGTGTGATTGGATGGGGTCCCGAGGGCCTCGGCTGAGTTTCGGATGTGCTTCGGATCATTTGTGGTGGTTTTGGGAGATTAGTTCTGGTGCTTTCACACCTGCGACATTTGGTCCGCTGGTGCGAGTCTGCAGATATGGTGTTGGTTTGGCTCAAGGGTTTCCGCAGACGCGGCAGTGTTTGTGCGTAAGCGCGATCGCATGCGCGCATTTTATCGGCATAAGCGGCTCCGTATGTGCGAGTGTTGGTCCGCAGAACGAAATTTTTTATCTTAAGTAAATTCCATGTCTTTGTTGATTTTTCCGTAGATGCGGTTAAGCATAGTGATCTTAAGTAAATTAGTGATTGGTTGATGAAACTAAGAGAAGAAATTGGTAATTTTAGTAAAACGTTTATAAATGAAAAATGGGGTTTTGAACCCCGGTTTAGAATTAGAATTGCATAAAACTTGTATGGTTGTACTCATATTGGAATAGGTATTTAGAATTTGTGACTTTTCTCAGGTTCCAGGAGACGAGCATAGGTTGACTTATCGAGTTGACTTTTTTATTTTTGTTCAAGATCAAAACTTTATTGTTTAGGGTTGTTTTCTATAGCTTTTATTGATGTTATTAAGTTATTTTTCCTACATTCGAGCCAGAGGTTGATTCATGCGGGAAGGGATTTTTAGAGTAATGTTATGGCTTGTTTGAGGTAAGTATATTGTCTAACTTTGTGTTAGAGAATACCCCTTAGGTTCTATCCCTGATTTGTTGATTTTTATGATGTGAAAAGTGATGTGTACCTGAGGTGGCGAGCGTGTATTCAAGTACTATGCGTGGTTTGACCGGAATAGACCATATGCTATTAATATGCCTTAATATTATAATGAAATTTATATGATACATGTTGAGGCCAATTTATAACTCTTTGATCTTGGNCCCTCCGCTTGTACGATTTCTGTTATGTCCTTGTGCACTATTATTGAAAGTTGCGAGATTATATCTTGGTGATACTTTGGTATCATTGTTTGTGATATTGTGACAGTTGATATCATTGTTTTGTTTTATTGTGGCACTTGTGGACATGTTGAGCAGATTGATTGGGGGTGTCAGCACGAGGTCTTTGCCATGCGATTGTATTTATTGTTGTGTGCATATGGCGAAATAAGGGTGGCATTATCTCGGACTGCCCACATGAAAAAATAAGGGTGGCTATATGTGCATGTAGAGAAATAAGGGTGGCTATAGGTGCATGTGGAGAAATAAGGGAGGCATTTCATTATTATGTGCATATGCAGCAGAACAAGGGTGGCATTGTTGATGATGCTATGTGATATTTCAGGGTGTCCTTCTTGATGTTGTGATTGTGTTGAGACAAGGTTGTTATTTTGATTACATAATTGTTTCTGAAAGTTTCCATCTTGAACTTATATGATTTAACGGTTGTATTTGATGTGTTATCGCATGCCTCATATCTATTTGATGTTTTGTGATCAAAGATGGGTTTTACTACACTGGGTTGTTATTACACATTCTAAAGAGATTGTTGTTACCGTTTTCAGTTATATTTTTGTTTTCAATCTCTTTGATATATTGGTTGCACATGTTATTGTCTAGTTAGTATCATATGAGTTGAACCTTATCACTACTCCACTGAGATTAGTCTTGATACTTACTGGGTAGCAATTGTTGTGTACTCATACTACGCTTCTACATATGTTTTGTGAATATCCAGGTACTTTAGATCGAGATGATCGTCAGCGAGGCATTCTACATAGTGGAGACTTCAAGGTATTCCTGGATGTCCCGACCGTNATCATTTGTGGTGGGTTTGGGAGATTAGTTCTGGTGCTTTCGCACCTGTGACATTCAGTCCGCAGGTGCGAGTCTGCAGAGGCGTTGTTGGTTTGGCTCAAGGGTTTCCGCAGACGCGGCAGCATTTGTGCGGAAGCGCGATCGCAGGTGCGCATTTTATCTGCATAAGCGGCTCCGTATGTGCGAGTGTTGGTCCGGAGAAGCGAAATTTTTTATCTTAAGTAAAGTTCATGTCTGTGATGATTTTTCCGTAGATGCGGTTACGCATAGTAATCTTAAGTCAATTAGTGATTGATTGATGAAAGTAAGAAAAGAAATTGGTAATTTTAGTAAAAACGTTTATAAATAAAAAATGGGGTTTTGAACCCCGGTTTAGAATTAGAATTGCATAAAACTTGTATGGTTGTACTCATATTGGAATAGGTATTCAGAATTTGTGAATTTTGTCAGGTTCCAGGAGACGAGCACAGGTTGACTTATCGAGTTGACTTTTTATTTTTGTTTAAGATCAAAACTTTATTGTTTAGGGTTGTTTTCTATAGCTTTTATTGATGTTATTAAGTTATTTTTGCTACATTCGAGCCAGAGGTTGATTCATGCGGGAAGGGATTTTTAAGTACTGGTATGGCTTGTTTGAGGTAAGTATATTGTCTAACTTTGTGTTAGAGAATACCCCATAGGTTCTATCCCTGATTTGTTGATTTTTATGATGTGAAAAGTGATGTGTACCTGAGGTAACGAGCGTGTATTCAAGTACTATCCGTGGTTTGACCGGAATAGACCATAGGCTATTAATATGCCTTAATGTTATAATGAACTATATATGATACATGTTGAGGCCAATTTGTAACTCTTTGATCTTGATCATTACATTGACTTAGCCATAGTCATGTTTTATTTGTTGAATACCCCTCCGCTTGTACGATTTCTGTTATGTCCTTGTGCACTATTATTGAAAGTTGCGAGATTATATCTTGGTGATACTTTGGTATCATTGTTTGTGATATTGTGACAGTTGATATCATTGTTTTGTTTTATTGTGGCACTTGTGGACATGTTGAGCAGATTGATTGGGGGTGTCAGCACGAGGTCTTTGCCATGCGATTGTATTTATTGTTGTGTGCATATGGCGAAATAAGGGTGGCATTATCTCGGACTGCCCACATGAAAAAATAAGGGTGGCTATATGTGCATGTAGAGAAATAAGGGTGGCTATAGGTGCATGTGGAGAAATAAGGGAGGCATTTCATTATTATGTGCATATGCAGCAGAACAAGGGTGGCATTGTTGATGATGCTATGTGATATTTCAGGGTGTCCTTCTTGATGTTGTGATTGTGTTGAGACAAGGTTGTTATTTTGATTACATAATTGTTTCTGAAAGTTTCCATCTTGAACTTATATGATTTAACGGTTGTATTTGATGTGTTATCGCATGCCTCATATCTATTTGATGTTTTGTGATCAAAGATGGGTTTTACTACACTGGGTTGTTATTACACATTCTAAAGAGATTGTTGTTACCGTTTTCAGTTATATTTTTGTTTTCAATCTCTTTGATATATTGGTTGCACATGTTATTGTCTAGTTAGTATCATATGAGTTGAACCTTATCACTACTCCACTGAGATTAGTCTTGATACTTACTGGGTAGCAATTGTTGTGTACTCATACTACGCTTCTACATATGTTTTGTGAATATCCAGGTACTTTAGATCGAGATGATCGTCAGCGAGGCATTCTACATAGTGGAGACTTCAAGGTATTCCTGGATGTCCCGACCGTAGGCCTCAAAGTCACTTTCTTTGTTTCATTTCTACTTTTTTATATATTTCGAACAATATTGTATTTTGAGATATTCTCGTGTATTCAGTTAGAGCTCGTGACATTTGTACTACCTAGTTCTGGGGATATGTTGTAATCGTCGCCATGTCAGCCTGTATCGTCTTTATTTCCATATTATGATAAACTCTATTTATCTCTATCATGTTTTTATTTAATTTAATAATGTTAAGTGGTCGTCTTGCCTAGTTTTATAGACTAGGTGACATTACGACCCCAATGTCGGGTGCCCTAGATTCATAGGTTCTATGAGTCACGAGCAAGTTTAGTAGAGTCTTATGAATCGGTACGAAGACATATGTACTTATCTTCGAGAAGCTATGGAATTATTACAAAAAAATTCACTTCTTTCATTCCTTATCATACATATTCATTGATTTTGGAGTTTGAGCTTTTGTCTTTCTATTCTCTCACAAATTATGAGGACACTCTCTATCGGATCGGATGACCAGATACCTGTGCCCCCTACTAGAACTGCGAGAGGTTATAACCGAGGTAGATGCCGAGGAGGGGCACGTGCTACAGCTAGAGAACCTTCCATAGTAGCACCTGTGGAGCCTCCAACAACTCTAAGTGAGGGTCAGGAGCCTGAGCACGTTGAGCAAGCACCTGGGCAGCCTATTGCTACGTTAGGGCCCCAGGAGACATTTGCATACTTCCTGAGCATGTTTGGAACTTTGGCTCAGGTGGGGTTGATTCCAGTTGCAACAACTACTTCATAGGCTGGGGGAGAAACCCAGACTCCCACCGTCCATACACCAGAGCAGTCGGCTCATGCTTATCAGACACCGGGTGTTGTGCCAGTACAACCAATAGTTGCAGTGCGGCCTAAGGTAGGGCCACTTATGTCAGTTAAGGGGCGAGGGAATTTGGAGAGGTTCCAAAAGTTCCATCCTCCCCAGTTCAGTGCATGGGCTTCTTAAAATGCACAAGATTTTATAGATCAGTGTCATCGTTCTACATACTATAGGTCTAGTGGAGCCGAGGGGGGTCGACTTTACCAGTTTTCAGTTGACGGGGGAGGCATATAGGTGGCTACAGACTTATGAGGTGAGAAGGCCAACTGGCGCAGCACCACTAACTTGGTCCCAGTTCTCTGATCGTTTCTTGGGAGAGTTTGTTCCACAGATCCACCGGGATGCGTTGCACACCGAGTTGGAGCAGTTGCACCAGGGGGTATAATTTTGTCCAAGTATGCTATGAGGTTTGCAAAGTTATCTTGTCATGAACCTACTTTGGTTTCCACTGTTAGCGGGAGAGAGAGAGAGTTTATAGATATATTGAGGGACTCACCTACAACGTCAAATTTAGGATGGTACGGGAGTTGGTGACCGAGACTCCATTCATCAAATTATGGAGATTGATAGGAGGTTGGAGCGTATCCGTGGTTAGGAGAGAGAGGATAGGGAGACTAAGAGGCTTCGTGGTTTTTGAGGATTTGGGGGCTCCTACTCTTGGGGCAAGCTCTATTATGGAAGAGACTGTCAGTCAATCAGTTCAGTCTGCACTTCAGGTTACTCGTGGTGCTCCCGCTAGTCAGGAACTTCTGAGTACTCATATTTGACAACCATCGTTTAGTGCACCTTTTGCACAGGTTCTTATAGTGGTTACTCTAGTTGTCTAGTGCAGACTAAGTACCAGTAGCCACACCCATGGAGGGGTTGTTTTGAGTGTGTTGATACTAGGCACATTATGAGAAATTGTCCTAAAATTCGGAGGGGTGGTCCTTAGTTTAGTACTCAGGCTATGGTTCCTGCTCCAGTTACTACTCCACCTGCGCAACCAGCTAGCGGTGGAGGATAGACGGGTAAAGGACAGCACAAATAGACTGAGGCAGTTGCATAAGATGCCATCATTAAAGGAATTGCTTCGGTCTGTCATAGAGATGAATCAATTTTATTTGATCTGGGATCTACTTATTCATATGTGTCATCCTATTTGGTTATGTCTCGTGATTCTTTGGATACTCATGCTTATGTGTCTACACCCATTGGTGATTCTATTGTAGTAGATTGGGTCTATTGTTCCTTGTGTTTTTCACCATTAGGGGCTATGAGACTAGGGTTGATATTTTATTACTCAATATGATAGATTTTCATGTGAATCTAGGCATGGATTGATTGTCGCCATATCATGCTATTCTTGAATGTCAAGCTAAGATCGTGACGTTGGCTATGCCGGGGTTTTCAAGGTTGGACTATAGAGGTCTATTGGGTCATGTTCCTAGTAAGGTGGTGTCTTTTCTGAAGGCACGATGGATGGTTGAGAAGGGGTGCTTGGCATACTTAGCCTTTTTGAGGGATGTTAGTGTTCATACTCCTACCATTGAGTCAGTTTTGGTAGTGAGTGAGTTTCTAGATGTGTTTCCAGCAGACCTACAAGGCATGCCACTCGATAAGGGTTTTGATTTTGGTATTGATCTGGTGTCGAGAACTTAGCCTATATCTAATCCACCATATCGCATAGCACCAGTGGAGTTAAAAGAATTGAAGGAACAACTTCAAGAATTGCATGATAAGGGTTTCATCAGACCAAGTGTTTCGCCTTGTGGTGCTCCAATTCTATTTGTGACAAAGAAAGATGGTTCTATGAGGATGTGTATTGACTACAAGAGTTGAACAAGGTTAACGTCAAGAACATGTACCCACTACCGCGTATTGATGAGCTTTAGGGTGCTAGGGTATTCTCAAAGATTGACCTGAGATCGGGATACTATCAGTTGAAGATCCGGGCATTAGATATTTGGAAGACGGTTTTCAGGACCCGCTTTGGTCACTATGAGTTCTTGGTGATGTCTTTTAGGCTGACAAATGCCTCACCAGCATTTATGCACTTGATGAACAACGTGTTTTAGCCGTATATTGATTCCTTCGTCGTCGTGCTCAAAGATGAAATATTTATGTATTCTAACAACTGAGAGGAGTATGAGCAGCACTTGAGGATTGTGCTCCGGACCTTGTGGGAGAAGAAGTTATATGCTTAAATCTCTAAGTGCGAGTTTTGGTTAGACTTGGTGGCATTCTTGGGCCACGTGGTGTACAGTGAGGGGATTAAGGTGGATTCGAAGAAGATTGAGGCCGTTTAGAGTTGGCCTAGACCTTCTACCGCCACTGTTATTTGGAGTTTTCTAGGTGTGGCTGGTTATTATCACCACTTCGTGGAGGGTGTTTCATCTATAGCAGCATATTTTACTAGATTGACTTAGAGGGCTGCCCAATTCAGGTGGTCTAACGAGTGTGAGGAGAGCTTTCAGAAGCTCAAGAATGCCTTGACCACAGTGCCAGTTCTGGTTTTACGTTCATCATCGAGTTCTTATACATTCTAATGTGATTCATCACAGATTAGCATTGAGGGTGTGTTGATGTAGGAGGATAGAGTGATTGATTATGCTTCGCGTTAGTTGAAGCCCTTTGAGAAGAACTACTCAGTGCATGATTTGGAGTTCACAGCCATTGTTCACGCGCTTAAGATCTGGAGGCACTATATTTACGGTGTGTCTTGTGAGGTGTTCAAGGATCATAGGAGGCTTCAGCACTTATTCGAGCAAAATGATCTGAACTTTAGGCAACGAAGATGGTTAGAGCTTCTAAAGGACTATGATATCATAATTCTTTATCATCCCTGGAAGGCCAATGTGGTGGCCGACGCTTTGAGCAGGAAGGCGGAGAGCATGGGGAGTCATACTTTTATTCTAGTTGGGCAGAGACCATTAGCTTTGAATGTTCAGGCTTTAACCAACAGGTTCATGAGGTTTGATGTTTCGGAGCGTAGTAGGGTTCTTGCTTGTGTGGTTTCACAGTCGTCTTTGTCTGAGCGCATCAAGGTATGTCAGTGTGACAATCCCCACTTGTTTGTCCTTAAGGACACGGTGATGCCAAGGAGGTGACTATTGGTGATAATGGGGTATTGAGGCTTCATGGCTAGATTTGTGTGCCTACTGTGGATTGGTTATGGGAGTTTATTCTTGAGGATGCCCATAGTCTGTGCTCTCCCATTCATCTGGGCCATGAAGATGTACCATGATTTGAACCAGCACTACTGGTGGAGAAGAATGAAGAAAGATATTGTGGAGTATGTGGCTCGGTGTGAACTCTCAGTAGGTTAAGTACGAGCATCAGAGATTGGGTGGTTTTCTTGAGAGACTTGATATTCTGGAGTGGAAGTAGGAGCGTAACACTATGAATTTTGTAGTTGGACTTCCATGGACCTTGAGAAAAGTTGATGTCGTGTGGATTATTGTGGAAAGACTGACCAAATCTGCACACTTCATTCCAGTCATGACCACCTACTCTTCAGAGTAGCTTCTTGGATTTGTCGTCGTGAGATTGTTTGCCTTCATAGTGTTTCGGTGTCTATTATCTCGAATCGAGGCATGCAATTAACATTGCATCTTTGTAGAGATGTGTAAC
>AWOL01S0104948.1:5678-26245 GCA_000715115.1 Nicotiana otophora | reverse complement strand
CACATCACTGTCTATAAAAGCAAAATTAAATAAAGAAGAACAAGATAGAAGGGGACTCCGAGGCATGCAGATGCGGGCAGGTATACCTTGAAGTCTCCAAAGNTGTGCGTGTCCTCACCATCTGTGAGAGAATAGAAAGACATAAGTTTAGAATCCCGAAATCAACAATTTCGTACGATAAGATATCAAAGAAGTGAAGCTTTTCCTAACAGTTCCATTGCCTCCCGAAGTTAAGCACATACGTCTCCGTACCGATCCGCGAGACTCTATTAAACCTGTTTGTGACTCATAACACCTATGAACTTAGAGCTCTAATACCAACTTGTCACGACCCCAAATTCCTTCCGTAGGATGTCGTGGCGTCACCTAGTCTCTAAGACTAGGTTAGCCTAACAACATGCAGAAACATTAAATAAAACCTTAGAATTTCAAAACTCTAACAATTTCACAAATAAAATCTGTAAATGCAATACGTACACCTCCCCAAAACCTGGTGAGATATAAGTCACAAGCTCTAAGTACAGTGCTGAACAATCGTACACATCACTGTCTATAAAAGCAAAATTAAATAAAGAAGAACAAGATAGAAGGGGACTCCGAGGCATGCAGATGCGGGCAGGTATACCTTGAAGTCTCCAAAGGCAACTCAGTGCACTAGTGTCGGGACTAGTAAGATGTACCTGGATCTGCACAAAAGCATGTGCAGAAGCGTAGTATGAGTACACCATAACGGTACCCAGTAAGTGCTAAGCCTAACCTCGGTAGAGTAGTGACGAAGTCAAGTCAAGGCCCTACGGGAGATAGTAAGAGACAAGATAAAAGATATAACGATATAATGATAATGACAAAGGAAATGAAACAAATAAGGAATTTACAGAAACTTAACAATACAGAACCAAGACAGTTAATACAACACAAAAGGAAACAAGGATTTACACGTTAAGAAACAAACAACCAAGGCAAATACAGCAAATAAAGAAAGATCAACAAGGTCCACTACCAAGGTATCGCCTCGTAGTCCCAAATTATAAAAGTAACTCACAGTTTTTTTCTTATACCACCACAAGAGCCTTTACATTTAGTTTTCAAAATCATTTTCCCAAAATAGCACCTCGCATTTTTGCCCACCTTATCACATCACATGGCTTCTAGTAGTTTTCCTACTAGCCATGCGTATCAAGCCCACCTTATCTCGCCACATGCGTTTCAACACCTAGACCTTATACCACCACATGCGTGTCAATAGTAACAACAACACGGCAGAAATCTCGTGCAAACCTCAAGTGACCAATATCACACTTGCCGGAAAAGCCAACAATAACAAAATTTCACAATAAGGAGCCCACGTCTCAACCACAATATGCACAAAGTCTCAACAATAGCAACCATAGAGTAACATAATAAATGATATTTCACAACTTACACTTTGCCTCAATAGAAACTACGACCTTTGCAACTCAATACCAAACTCAACAACAAGATATTCCAAGTATAGCAAATTTCAAGTAAGAATCCCACAGTTAAATAATGGATACAAAATTAAAGAAAAGCAAGTAATTCAACTAAACATGTAGGACAAGTTGTAAATAAGAGATAAGACAAGTAGACATGTGAAATTAGACTAAGTACATGACTACAACATGTTAAAGTAACTCAATTAAAGCATGAAAGGAAATTACATAGCTAAAAACTGGAAATTTTACATTTAGCTCATGTACTCACTCGTCACCTTGCATACAATTATCACAAAAAATACCAAATCCTAAGGAAATTTTACCCACACAAGGTTAGACAAGTCACTTGCCTCAAACCACGCTAAATCAATCAACTAGAAGGCCTTTACCTCAATTTTTCAACTCTGAACGGCTCGAATCTAACGAAAAACAATTTTATACCATAATATAACTATAGGAAACTAATTTAAATAATGAAATTACGATCTTTGCAAAGAGTTGAAAAATTGACCCAAGAGGTCACCCCGGGCCCGCGTCTCGGAATCTGATGAAAGTTACAAAATTCAAACACCCATTCAATCACGAGTCCAACNTAGACAAGTCACTTGCCTCAAACCACGCTAAATCAATCAACTAGAAGGCCTTTACCTCAATTTTCCAACTCTGAACGGCTCGAATCTAACGAAAAACAATTTTATACCATAAATATAACTATAGGAAACTAATTTAAATAATGAAATTACGATCTTTGCAAAGAGTTGAAAAATTGACCCAAGAGGTCACCCCGGGCCCGCGTCTCGGAATCTGATGAAAGTTACAAAATTCAAACACCCATTCAATCACGAGTCCAATCATACCAAAATTACTCAAATGCGATACCAAAATCTCGCTCAAATCCCTAAAATTCGGCCTAAGAAGTTTTCTCCATTTCCCCCAAATTTTCAACCCAAATCACTAATTAAATGATGAAATAAAGGATATATTATTATAATTTAACCAAATCCGAGTTCGAATCACTTACAATAAATTCCTTGAAAAACCCATAAAAAATCACCACAAACCGAGCTCTCTAGATCCACAAATAAAAAATGAGATGAAACCCTCATTTATATAGTACCACATGTGATCTCCCAAAGTGCTGACTGCACATGTTTTGTGTGGTCCACACTTCCAAGCTCCGCGGCCGCGATCCAAATTGTGCGGCTGCACTTGCGCAGCAACTGCACTAATAGGCTTCAGTAAATTGATCATAACCTTTTGTACAAATGTCCAAATGAAGAACAATTTAATTTTCTAGAAACTAGACTCGAAGGGCTGCAACTTTCATTTTGGTTCATCTCCAAATTCCTTATAGATTAAAAGATATAAGGTTCTGAAGTCAGACCATCAAACCTGTAGATTTTCCCCGCCGCACATTTTCCACTGCCTCTGCACTCAGGGAGTTTGCGGTCGCACATGAGGCTTTGCCTCAGCACTCCAAAATGTGCCATTCGCACTTCAACTGCTCCAGAACAATCATCAAAGTGCCGAAATGGCCAAATTGGTTCAACACTCACTCGAAACACACCCGAAGTCCCCAGGACCCATCCCAACATTCCAACAAGTCCTAAAACACGATACAAACTTACTCAAGCCATTAAATCACATCAAACAACATCAAAACACATGAATCGCAACTCAAATTCAAGCCTATGAACTATGAACTTTCAAATTCCGAAACCAACGCCGATTCATACCAAAACAATTCCGACTGACACCAAATTTTGCACACAAGTTATAAATGACATTACAAACCTATTCCAACTTCCGAAATCAGGATCCGACCCCGATATTAATAAAGGCAACTCCCGGTTAAACTTCCCAAAAAGTTTCTATTTCCAACTTTTGCCAAATCATGCCGAAATGACTTATGGACCTCCAAATCAACATCCGAACATGATCTACGACCAAAATCACCATACAGATCTATTAAAACCATCGAAACTCCATTCCGGAGTCATCTTCACACAAGTCAAACTACCGTCAACTCCTACGACTTAAACTTCCAACTTAGGGATTATGTGTCCCATATCACTCGAAACTCTCTCGAACATGAAACCAAGCACCCCGACAAGTTATGTAACCATAATATAACATTGAGGGAGCATAAAATAGGGTATAGAGGATAAAATACTCAAAATAATCGACCGAGTCGTTACACCTGTTATCAAAACAATTAATTGATGAGGAAAATGTGACAGTGCAGATAAAGGTTTTGGTGGGGAGGGAGATAAAAATGATGAAGATGGTTAGTAGGATGAAGAAAATGGTGATGATGGTCAGAAGGGTGATGAAAATGGTGAAGATGATGAGGATGGTGAAAAAGATGATAAAGAAGGAGATGTTGTAGAAGATGAAGATGATGAAGATGGTCAAGAGGAGTTGGAAAGTGAAACTGGTGGAGGAGATAAAGATGATCAGGATCGCCTATAAATTTCGGTATTTGTAAGGGCGATTGGTGCATTCAAATACAATTTAAGGATATCTCGGAATTAAGTATAGACGTTTTCTAGCCAAGATTAATGTGAGGTCCAGGATCAACCAGTTTTATGAGTTTACAGAAATGTTAAGAAGTGTCAAAATTCTGGCCAAGTTTGAGAGTAGTTGTTTTGGATAGTTTTCTAAACTTTCAGAGCATTGGATCCAGTTCAACGTACAACTTGTCCATTCCATGCATATTCTCCAAATTAATTATGCGAAAAAGCACGAGAATGGCGTTTAGTTAGAGACAAGCATATTCGTTTTGGCTTGAAGGAGTTTGCTCTGATGACTGGACTGAAATGCGGTGCTATACCCACTCAATAAGAAATGGTTAAAGTCTTAGAGGATGGTGAAGTCTTCTTCGATAAGGTGTGCCTAAATAGTAGGAAGTGGGTGGAAGAAGAAGGGCTTTTGAAGTTGTTGAAGGGCAAGATTTAACGCTGAAGAGAAGATAAAGCTTTCTTTGGTGTGGTTTGTCTAATGAGTTTGTATGGCTATTAATTTGGATTTTTTCATGAAATATCCACTGGGAAAGAAATATTTTGTGATTTTAATTGATTACTTGAAGAAGGACATGTTGTCAATCTGCAAACTATACATGACAAAGAACAAGGAAAGAAAAATCCCATGTAAGAAGTCCGAATCAGCTAGTTATGCCATGTATGGTTTCCCATGGGTATTCATGATAAGTGGTCAAAAGGTTGTTATTTTATTATAGTGTATTGAAATTATTATTTTTTTGTTCATATGAAATATAGCCTTAGGCATACGAAGCAGTTCTTTAATTTGGACGTAATGCCGAAAAGCCAAAGGTCGTGTCGCTGTTGCTGCCAAAGATGTTGAAATAGCATAGGAAGAAAGTGACTTCTGACCCTGATTGGGATCTATTTAAGCAGCGAGTGGACGACTATGATGTGGTAAGATAAGAAGTGCAGTAATACTACACCAATTGCTTAGACTCAACCATAATAGAAGATTATTATAGACCTCTTGTCGATTGTATAGTATTATTTGTCTATTGACTTCTACCTATGCTATATTTCAGGAGGCACACCCTTATCTTATCCTTACCTTACACGAGCTGGAGATGGACTACATGAAGAATTTAGTGCTATATGATGATGTAGATGGCCCTATAATCGACCACTTGACGGTTGATTTGGAATAGGTGGATGTCATTAAAAAATCACCTGGTAGAGTGCATTTAAAGCTTAATGAGGAAGGTGGGTTTGATGATATGAGCCTTTAGCTGGGAGTCTTCCTAGTTCACCATACATTATCAATGAGTTTGATAAAGATGCTGGTAGAAGAAGACCCTACATGCTATGTGGTGTTTAGCCAAGTGATCCATATGTGTGCGAAAAGTTAAAAAAGTGAAGGATAATTTTGACAAGTTCCTTCATATCCTTGGCGAGAAGCAAATATTAAAGCCCAACTCTCTTAATCTAGCTGGGTCTCCTTGGTACAATAACTAGGTTGCAAACCGAAGTCACGACCCAAATCCCATCATGAGTCGTGATGGAGCATAACGCTGCCGCTAGACAAGCCAACAACTAAACACCGCAACAAGTAGTCCACAATATATCTTAAAATAATTTGAGAATCAAAATAATCAGACAAAATTCTTAACCAATCAGGAGATTTTAGGTATCATAAAAGGAAGTTCATAAAATTATCTAACTACAAGGCAAATGTCAAATCAACTAATACAAAAGTACGACCAAGCGGTCCACAATCTCAAAACATGGTATCATAAGTCCATGAGCATCTAGTAGAATATACAATACTACTACAATAACTGTCCGAAATAGAAAATAGATGGAATATAATAAATGGATAGAAAGAGGACTCCATGTACTGTGGATCGTAACATAGGAAGCAACTTACCACAAAGTCTCCTCAGCAGCTGTGCCTACACACCTATATGACCAACAAATGTACCTGTCTCAGTACCTGCACAATTAGTATAGAAATGTAGTATGAGTACGTAAATCAATGCATACCTAGTAACTATCTAGTCTAACCTCGAAGAAGTAGTGGCGAGGCATCGACATCAGCACTTATTAATGGTCCAATCAATTGATAATAAAAGTAGACAAATATGAAGCATGACAAGTATCAACAAAATAGATAAATATGTACAATATGCTTTTTAGTAGAAGGATAAATATAAAATCATCAAATACCTGTACTGTCTCGAATGGAATATGTGTGACCAATATCAGGTGCAAATGTCAAATCCGAGTTAGGGTACTCATATATGCACTAATTCCCTATCGAAATACTACACACGATTTTGTTGAGGCGAATGGCTCGATCCCATAAGAGTGGTGTTATATGATGCTTCCTAGGAGAACAACCTGATCCCAAAATGTATTTCATAATACCGCCGAGGCGAATAGCCTGCTCCTATAAGAATATTTCATAATACTACGAAGGCGAGCGACCAGATCCCATAAGTGTATTTCATAATACCGTTGAGGCGAACGACCCACTCCTATAAGTATATTTCATAATATTGCTGAGACGAATAACCCGATTTCATAAGAGTGTTGAAAATTTCAACGGGACAACTAGCCCAATTCGCAAAAATGTGTAGGTTACTGCTTGCATCATGACACAGTACATAGATACAATATGGCTTATTCTGCACACATTCATGTACAAAGGAAAGAGTAGGCTTCGGGCATTGTATACCATTCTCATTTTTCCAGCATGCTGCTTGGTTGTTGATTAGCCCCAGAAGTTGATGGTGCTTCTTGAAGATTAACATTTGCCATATCCGCTGGAATGCAAAAATTGGCGCCTGGTGAGAACGTTGGAGGTGCTACATTGAGGTTTTGTAAATGGCTGGTGGATACACACAACACCTTACGTTGGGAGCTGTCCAGTTTTACATATGTAATAATTAGCACTTACAGCTTTATTAGATTTAAATTAGATATTTTCATCTTTCGGTTTGGGTAGCGCGCATAACCCGGAGAGTCTTATGCATCTCATCAATAAAGTCCTATGGGTCCTCCTCGGGATTAGCACCAGTGAATACCAGAGGATCCAACTGAAGAAAACTGTTCACCCTGGAATCACTAAAATCCCCTTGTTGGCTAGAAGAAGTGGGTGCAACATTTGATCTTTAGGCTTGAGAAGCCACTATCTGTGTCAACATCTGGATAGCTCCCCTAAGATCCCCATCAGAAATACCAGAACCGGAAGCTGGGGCTAGAGCTAGAATCGGAATATCAGTTGGAGGAACCGCTGCACCCTCAGTAGGTGCAGGGAGTGGTATGGCCTGGTCAGGTGTAGTGGAATCAGGCAGTGTTGCAGTCAGGGGATTATCCCCACCCCTCGGGTATTCACCCGCATCGCCAAATAAGGGGTCAACTGCCACTCCTGAGGCGGCATTGGCTCCTTGTCCAGTTCTTGCTCTCCTCTTAGGTGCCATGTATTGAAAGTTAAAGGAATGCACGAGTTAGAGGAGGAACAATTTCACAATCAGTTGCATCGTACGATTCAGAATATCAAAGAAGGGTATTATTCCTAAATGTCTAAGTAGCCTCCAACTCATAGATATGGTCGACAACACACCGATAAGGAGGACTCTACTAGACACGGCTCCGAGACATCTTAGGACACTTTAAAACCTTAGGATCTGATACCAAGTTTGTCACTCCCCAAACTTAGAAAGCGTGACCGGCGCCCAACCGAGTGAACCCGGTCAAGCAAGCCTATTATACGCTTTCTACCCAACGCACCCATGATCAAGAGAAGACATAATTTTGTTAATTAGACAGTAGGGAGATCATGTACATAATACTAAATCATTTCATTAGTTACTTCACTTTTAAGGCTCAAAATACACATATTCTTATAGTTTGAGTGGAACAAGTGATCAAAACACAACATAACTTCTTTGACTTTTCTAGCACCCATGTACAACTCACATAGTGTCTACGGAGCCTCTAAAAGATACAAAAGAGTGTTATGATAGTGCCGACAATAAGGCCCCGGCTATACCTTGAAATGTGATAATAATATGAACAAAAGATACAATACATGACCCCGGGATGAAGTGGGGCTCACCAGGTGTGCTGGAAAGAGGATATACCACTATCGCTGATCAACACTGCCTACTATGGAACCACCTACATCCATTTAAAGATACAGCGCCCCCGGCCAAAGGGACGTTAGTACCGTCGAATAGTACTAGTATGTAAAACTAAACACCATCTCAATAGAATGAATAATAATACAAGGGGGAACAATTAAGAATTCAATAAGAGCTTCAAATAATACGAAAACATTAACTTAAGGATCACATAAGTTTTCAAGTCAATTTCCATATTATTAGGTTGGGTGATCTTTAGTGCCGATATACCATAATTCACAATACCATTGTATTCTTGTATGGAGTCCAATCACGACTCGATCGGCTAGGTCGTCTCATTTGAGACATCAACCATAACCACAATTGCATTATAATTTCCAGCACAATCACCACCATGTGTGTGGCATAGAGTCCGATCACGGCCCGATCGGCTAGGCCGTCTCACCCGAGACATTACCTTTTTCAGTCAATCATCTCACATCATACTTCTTTCACATCCTTTCAACTCATTGGCACAAGTGGCCACAATTATAGAGTCAATCTTGGCACTTGGCCGTATTTCATAATTCTAGTTCCCTTTTCCACATTCAAATATCATTATCATTATCAACAATAATAAGGCTTCCCATTCAAGACATTAAATTCACATATAAGCAATTTGGGAATCTTAGGCACATAGAGGCTTTTCATATAATTTGGCATAACAACCTCTATTTCGATCTTGACTTGTAGTCTTAGCATTTTTAATAGATATTCCATATTTTGAACACATCCTCAATTATAAGGTGATATGATGAAGAATTTACAATACATATAAAGCATATATCCTTCAACACAAGCACATTCGGAATAGCCAATTCTATTATGATCAATTTGGGACTTACACCAATTATATGAACACCATAGGATTCGATTCTAAGAAGAAGGGGGTTTAGCCAACATACCTCAATTGAGCTTCCTTTAAACTTTAAAACGTTCCAAAATTCTTAGCAACTTCGATCTATTTTAGAAATATAACAAGTTGGACCAAAATTAGGAAAATGGTCATGATTCTAGCTCATTTGAGCACATTATCAAACACTATGTGTGCATTAATGTTTTTAAGGCTCTTTTGTGAAAGATTACATCATTTTCCAACCCATTCTCTACCATTTTTAGCTCACAACCTTCCCACATTATTTTATAACACATGCATGCAAGATAACAACCCCCACACCCAAGAATTGTCTTTCTAGTTATCCCATGTTTTGTAAATTTTTGAAATTGAGAGCTAGGACATAGATTCTTACCTTTAGGATGAAGACGTTCTTTGTTAATCCTCAATGATTGAGCAAGAATTGATGGATAATAGGTTGAAGGTTACTCCCCCACACTAAGCACTCTTTCTCACTCTAAAAGTATGAGAAATTTGCTCAAATTTGACGATGGCATATGTTTTATCGAAGTAGGGTCGGGTTATAAAAATCAAAAAATGAATCCCCGGGACAGGATCTGCGGTCGCAATAATGATTTTGCGGTCCGCGAAATGACCGCGAAAAATGTCCTTCTGAACTGGGTTGGCCTGCTTCACTCTGCGGCTGTTATGCGGCCCGCAAACCTATTATGCGGTCACATAATACGCCGCAGAACCTCCCTCCGCAAATATTCTAAGGCTGATTGTGCGACAAAAGTGCAGCCCGCGAAATGGTTGTGTGCTCGCATAACTGGCCGCGAAATTGTCATAAAAAATGGCTCAAGTAGCTGCTTCACTCTACGGCTATTTTGCGGCCCGTAGAGTGATTATGCGGCCGAATAATGGGCCAAAGAAATGCCTATCTCTGCAAAATATTTTCCTTCAACTCCCCAGCGCATTGTTCAATCCAAAAAGTCCAAACCCCGATTTTTAGGAAAATTCCAAAGAATTTCTACTATTATTAACCTCTACGACTACCCCGGCATCACGAAACCCCAGGTTTTAGGAAATATTTTACGGGGCCTTACATCCTCCCCTCACTTAAGATCATTCGTCCTCGAATGAGGATCAAGGCTCACTATTTGCATCCTATGCAACTCAGTTTTCATACCACACACCAGCAGCCCCAAATTCGACTAACTCCCTGAATTTCCAAAAAGTTTGCCAGAGTTTCCCCTGTAACTGGGCCTATCCACCTGTCAGAGAGCCTCAGAAACATATTCTCAAAACATATATATAATCCAATGACGTAACATAATTCATAACAACACCATTCGTGACCTCACATATAATATATTTAGAAAGAAGCATCTTTACATTAACTGAATAAGTGATACAAGAATCCATAGGCGATAATTTTATAGAAAGGTTACATAGCTTATACAAACAAGTAAGGATACTTCTTTTTCATCTCTTCCTCGGCCTCCCAAGTAGCCTCTTCAACCTGCTTGTTTCGCCACAACACCTTCACAGAGGCAATTTCTTTGTTCCTCAACTTTCGGACTTGCCTATCAAGAATGGCAACTGGAATTTCTTCATATGACAGTTCTTCATTAACCTCAATGGTCTCAACCGACACAATAACTGACGGATCTCCAACTACCTTCTTCAACATAGACACATGGAATTCCGGGTACACTAATGACATCTCGGGTGGTAGCTCAAGCTTGTACGCCATTTGACCAATCCTCTGAATGATTTTGTACGACTCGACATACCTTGGACTCAATTTCCCTTTCCTTCCAAACCGCATTATACCCTTCATGGGGAAAACATTTAAGAATACCCAATCATCTTTCTTGAACGCTAAGTCTCTGCGACGAACATCCAAATAGGATTTTTGACGACTCTGAGAACTTTTCAACTGCTCCTTAATGATTTTAACCTTTTCCATAGCCTGATGCACGAGGTCTGGTCCTATCAACTCAGCTTTCCCAATTTCAAACCACCCAATGGGAAATCTACATCTCCTACCATATAATGCCTCAAATGGTGCCATCTGAATACTAGCATGAAAGCTGTTGTTATAAGTAAACTCTATAAGTGGAAAATGATCATCCCAGCTACCCTTTAAGTCAAGAACACAAGCACGCAACATGTCCCCAAGTGTATGAATAGTCCGCTCTGCCTGCCCGTCGGTCTGTGGATGGAAGGATGTACTAAGCTTCACCTGAGTACCCAAACCTTGCTGAAATTTCTTCCAAATATTTGCCGTGAACTGAGCCCCTCGATCGGAAATGATAGAAACTGGAGTGCCATGCAGCCCCTCGGCTGCCTCTCTCTCCACTGTTGCTAGCCAGAATCCGGCGAACATGGCTGGCACACCTCACTGCCGTTGACCCCCAATTCCCTTTGCTCTCCCTTTCTTTCTCTTTGCCTGTTGATAACTCGTTTGGGAAGCGCCAGATCTAGCCGGATTGAACCGGGTCTGGCCAGAAAAGAACCTCCGCCGATCTTCATTTGTGGCGATATTTCGAGAGTGTTTGAAGGAGATCATTGGGGTAAGAAATTCTAACTCGGTTTTGGCTATATTATATGAATCTATTGTTGTTTTTATCATTTAATTAGTATTTTTAGTTAAATTCAGGAAAATTTGGAAAGACTTCTAGGCTAAAATTTGGGGATTTGAAAGGCGATTTGAGGTCGGATTTGAGCAATTATTGTATGGTTGGACTCGATATCGAATGGGTGTTCGGATGTTATAAATTTGGCCGGGTTCCGAGACGTGGGCCCGGGTCAACTTTTTGGAGTGATTTTTCAATTCATCGTTAAAGTCGTAATTTCATCATTTAAATTAGTTTCCTATAGTTATATTTATAGTATAAAATTATTTTGGCTAGATTCGAGACGATCGGAGTTGGGAAATCGAGGGAAAGGCCTTCTTATTGATTAATTGAGCGAGGTTTGAGGTAAGTGACTTGTGTAACTTTGTGTGGGGGAAATTCCCCTTAGGATTTGGTACTGTTATGGTAATTTGCAATATGTGGAGGCCGTGTATGCGAAGTGACAAGTGCGTACTCGACCTAAATCTTAAAAATCTGGTTTTTTCTAAGTAGTTTCCTTTTATTTCATTAACTGAGTAACTCTAGCATGTGTAGTCATCATATTTAGCCTAATTGCACATGTCTATGTGCCTTATCTCTTATTTGCAATTTGTACAACATGCTTAGTTGAATTACCTGCTTTTCTTGATTTCATATTCATTCTTTAACTATAGGATTCTTTGCTTGTAATATCCTTGTTTCATTTATTATGTGTTGGTTTTCATGATTTTTGTTGAGATAATTGTTTGGTTGTGGCACGAGGTTTCTGCCGTGCGGGTTGTTATTGTGGTATGAGGTTTCTGCCGTGAGGATTGTTATCGTGGAATGAGGTTTCTGCCGTGCGGATTATTATTGTGGAACGAGGTTTCTACCATGTGGATTGTTATTGTCGTACGAGCTTTCTGCCGTGCGGTTGTTATTGTTTGCACGAGGTTTCTGCCGTGCGGATTATTATTGTGGAACGAGGTTTCTACCATGTGGATTGTTATTGTCGTACGAGCTTTCTGCCGTGCGGTTGTTATTGTTTGCACGAGGTTTCTGCCGTGCGGATTATTATTGTGGAACGAGGTTTCTACCATGTGGATTGTTATTGTCGTACGAGCTTTCTGCCGTGCGGTTGTTATTGTTTGCACGAGGTTTCTGCCGTGCGGATTATTATTGTGGAACGAGGTTTCTACCATGTGGATTGTTATTGTCGTACGAGCTTTCTGCCGTGCGGTTGTTATTGTTTGCACGAGGTTTCTGCCGTGCGGATTATTATTGTGGAACGAGGTTTCTACCATGTGGATTGTTATTGTCGTACGAGCTTTCTGCCGTGCGGTTGTTATTGTTTGCACGAGGTTTCTGCCGTGCGGATTATTATTGTGGAACGAGGTTTCTACCATGTGGATTGTTATTGTCGTACGAGCTTTCTGCCGTGCGGTTGTTATTGTTTGCACGAGGTTTCTGCCGTGCGGATTATTATTGTGGAACGAGGTTTCTACCATGTGGATTGTTATTGTCGTACGAGCTTTCTGCCGTGCGGTTGTTATTGTTTGCACGAGGTTTCTGCCGTGCGGATTATTATTGTGGAACGAGGTTTCTACCATGTGGATTGTTATTGTCGTACGAGCTTTCTGCCGTGCGGTTGTTATTGTTTGCACGAGGTTTCTGCCGTGCGGATTATTATTGTGGAACGAGGTTTCTACCATGTGGATTGTTATTGTCGTACGAGCTTTCTGCCGTGCGGTTGTTATTGTTTGCACGAGGTTTCTGCCGTGCGGATTATTATTGTGGAACGAGGTTTCTACCATGTGGATTGTTATTGTCGTACGAGCTTTCTGCCGTGCGGTTGTTATTGTTTGCACGAGGTTTCTGCCGTGCGGATTATTATTGTGGAACGAGGTTTCTACCATGTGGATTGTTATTGTCGTACGAGCTTTCTGCCGTGCGGTTGTTATTGTTTGCACGAGGTTTCTGCCGTGCGGATTATTATTGTGGAACGAGGTTTCTACCATGTGGATTGTTATTGTCGTACGAGCTTTCTGCCGTGCGGTTGTTATTGTTTGCACGAGGTTTCTGCCGTGCGGATTATTATTGTGGAACGAGGTTTCTACCATGTGGATTGTTATTGTCGTACGAGCTTTCTGCCGTGCGGTTGTTATTGTTTGCACGAGGTTTCTGCCGTGCGGGTTGTTATTGTGGTATGAGGTTTCTGCCGTGAGGATTGTTATCGTGGAATGAGGTTTCTGCCGTGCGGATTATTATTGTGGAACGAGGTTTCTACCATGTGGATTGTTATTGTCGTACGAGCTTTCTGCCGTGCGGTTGTTATTGTTTGCACGAGGTTTCTGCCGTGCTGTTGTGAGATATTTTCTTTTGGGACTACGAGGCGGTACCTTGGGAGTGTCCCTGTTGATTTCCTCTATTTTTGCTGTATTGTTTGTTGTTGTTGTTGTTCCTTAACTTGTAAGATTTTTGTTTTCTTACGTGTTGTAATTGTCTTCTTTGATTCCCTGTAGTTACCTTCCGTAAATTTCTATTATTACATTTCTCTGTCATTTCATTACATCATTGTATCTGCTGCCTTGTTTCTTATAAATTCCAGTAGGGCCCTGACCTAACCTCGTCACTACTCTACCGAGGTTAGGCTTGGCACTTACTGGGTACCATTGTGGTGTACTCATACTATGCTTCTGCACATCTTTTTGAGCAGATCCTGGTACTTCCTACCAGACCAGGTACCAATGAGCTAGCCTATACGTGGAGACTTCAAGGTATATCTGTCAGCGTTTGCAGACCTCAGAGTCGCCCTCTATCTTTATTATGTTGTTTCCTTATCCTCATAGACTATGGTGTATAGAGATATTTAGTANGAAAAGAACCTCCGCCGATCTTCATTTGTGGCGATATTTCGAGAGTTTTTGAAGGAGATCATTGGGGTAAGAAATTCTAACTCGGTTTTGGCTATATTATATGAATCTATTGTTGTTTTTATCATTTAATTAGTATTTTTAGTTAAATTCAGGAAAATTTGGAAAGACTTCTAGGCTAAAATTTGGGGATTTGAAAGGCGATTTGAGGTCGGATTTGAGCAATTATTGTATGGTTGGACTCGATATCGAATGGGTGTTCGGATGTTATAAATTTGGCCGGGTTCCGAGACGTGGGCCCGGGTCAACTTTTTGGAGTGATTTTTCAATTCATCGTTAAAGTCGTAATTTCATCATTTAAATTAGTTTCCTATAGTTATATTTATAGTATAAAATTATTTTGGCTAGATTCGAGACGATCGGAGTTGGGAAATCGAGGGAAAGGCCTTCTTATTGATTAATTGAGCGAGGTTTGAGGTAAGTGACTTGTGTAACTTTGTGTGGGGGAAATTCCCCTTAGGATTTGGTACTGTTATGGTAATTTGCAATATGTGGAGGCCGTGTATGCGAAGTGACAAGTGCGTACTCGACCTAAATCTTAAAAATCTGGTTTTTTCTAAGTAGTTTCCTTTTATTTCATTAACTGAGTAACTCTAGCATGTGTAGTCATCATATTTAGCCTAATTGCACATGTCTATGTGCCTTATCTCTTATTTGCAATTTGTACAACATGCTTAGTTGAATTACCTGCTTTTCTTGATTTCATATTCATTCTTTAACTATAGGATTCTTTGCTTGTAATATCCTTGTTTCATTTATTATGTGTTGGTTTTCATGATTTTTGTTGAGATAATTGTTTGGTTGTGGCACGAGGTTTCTGCCGTGCGGGTTGTTATTGTGGTATGAGGTTTCTGCCGTGAGGATTGTTATCGTGGAATGAGGTTTCTGCCGTGCGGATTATTATTGTGGAACGAGGTTTCTACCATGTGGATTGTTATTGTCGTACGAGCTTTCTGCCGTGCGGTTGTTATTGTTTGCACGAGGTTTCTGCCGTGCTGTTGTGAGATATTTTCTTTTGGGACTACGAGGCGGTACCTTGGGAGTGTCCCTGTTGATTTCCTCTATTTTTGCTGTATTGTTTGTTGTTGTTGTTGTTCCTTAACTTGTAAGATTTTTGTTTTCTTACGTGTTGTAATTGTCTTCTTTGATTCCCTGTAGTTACCTTCCGTAAATTTCTATTATTACATTTCTCTGTCATTTCATTACATCATTGTATCTGCTGCCTTGTTTCTTATAAATTCCAGTAGGGCCCTGACCTAACCTCGTCACTACTCTACCGAGGTTAGGCTTGGCACTTACTGGGTACCATTGTGGTGTACTCATACTATGCTTCTGCACATCTTTTTGAGCAGATCCTGGTACTTCCTACCAGACCAGGTACCAATGAGCTAGCCTATACGTGGAGACTTCAAGGTATATCTGTCAGCGTTTGCAGACCTCAGAGTCGCCCTCTATCTTTATTATGTTGTTTCCTTATCCTCATAGACTATGGTGTATAGAGATATTTAGTATTTATCATTAGGGCTTGTGACTTATATCGACCGTATTTTGGGAGTTGTTATTACTTGAATTGCAGTTTTTATTTATTGCAGATATTGACGTTTTGAGATTTGGCTTATTATTTCAGTTATTCCACATACTCATTAGGCTTACCTAGTCATAGAGAATAGGTGCCATCACGACATCATACAGAGGAAAATTAGGGTCGTGACACACAATAGACGCACCTCTGCGCCCAAAGAGACCACCAGTAATATATATATATATATATATATATATGCACAAAAAGTACAGCAAATATAGCATGAGTACGTAAATCAACGCATACCCAGTAAGTATGTAGCCTAACCCCGGAGAAGAAGTGATGAGGAGTCGACATCGACACTTACTAGTGGTCTAATAAATCAAGTACAACCGAAAGTAAACAGGAATGAGGCATGGTAAAAATAGTGTAAGCAAAGTTAAGCATGTGGTATGATCCTCCTCTGAACAGTAAACGCAAGACCTCAATTATCGGTCACCTCCTCAACCAGAGTATATGTGGAAAATGGTCCCCACCAGATAGATCGTCACAACTCAAATCAAGAAAACTAACGGATACGATGGCTTTTGCCAACTATTACGCATGACGCTGCCGAGGCGAACGACCCGATCCCATAAGAGTATTTATAATAAATGTTGAGGCATATGACCCGATCCCATAATAATGTGTGCACTACCGAGGGTCGAATAACACGAACCATAGATGCATATATTATATTGCCGAGGAAAACGGCGCGCTCCCATGAGAATATGATACTTTAATGGGTCCTGGTCCCCACTCACGAAGGTACATGTGAGTTATAAAATGTAAAGAATCTTTTCAATGAAAACGCACAACGCGCGAGAATTTCGTAAGGGAAAAAACAATTTATTCCGCAGATTATCAAGTAGCTCATCACATCTCTACAATAGCGAGTCTATCACCCTATGCAAATAGTGTAAAAATAGTGTAAACAAAGTTAAGCATGTGGTACGATCCTCCTCTGAACAGTAAACGCAAGCCCTCAATTATCGGTCACCTCCTCAATCAGAGTATGTGTGGAAAATGGTCCCCACCAGATATATCGTCACAACTCAAATCAAGAAAACTAACAGATACGATGGCTTTTGCCAAATATTATGCATGACTCTGCCGAGGCAAACGACCCGATCCCATAAGAGTATTTATAATAAATGTCGAGGCGTATGACCCGATCCCATAATAATGTGTGCACTGTTGAGGGTCGAATAACACGAACCATTGATGCATATATTATATTGCCGAGAAAAACGGCGCTCTCCCATGAGAATATGATACTTTAATGGGTCCTGGACCCTACTCACGAAGGTACATATGAGTTATGAAATGTAAAGAATCTTTTCAATGAAAACGTACAACGCGCGAGAATTTCATAGGGGAAAAAATAATTTATTCTGCAGATTATCAAGTAGCTCGTCACATCTCTACAATAGCGAGTCTATCAGCCTATGGAAGTCTTGTCTCAAGTCGCAACGCGAAATAAAGGAATTAAATGAGCAAAGACAACTCAAATAGTACAATTATAGCATGGCGTGCACCTAAGTCTACCCGGACAAAATCAGGAATTCTAGCATACGCATGGACATCCATCACCACATACGTGTGTAGCTCCCGCAACATGTAGCACATAAGAATATAACACATACGTGTTAAATTCTCCCTCACAGGTTTAGATAGGAGACTTACCTCGCTCCGAAGTTTCACAACTGGCTCAAATGCCTCTCTAACACCTTAATCCGATGCCCATCAATCTGAAACTGCTCATACAACATGAAAACTAATAAAAATATACTCCAACTCATAATTAATAAATTTATAATAATTTTCAACTCCGTCCGCAAAGTCAACAAAGCCAACCCTGGGCCCACACCTCAAAAGCAAACAAATTTTACAAAACTCTAAACACCCATTCAACAACAAGTCCAACCATATCAAAATCACCCAATTCTGACATCAAATCGCCACTAAAATCCCCAAATCTTACTCTCAAATCCCTAGCTCAAAATTCTCCAAATTTGTAACGACCCGACCGGTCGTTTTGAGTATCACAACCCCGTTCCCCATTTACTTCTCAATTTATGCTTACAGTTGATTATGACTTAACGGGTTAGTTGGTTTGGGTCCGGAAGGATTTCGGAGTGAAATGAGACACTTAGTCTCATAATTAAAATCTTAAGTTGAAAAAGTTGACCGGATGTCGAGTATGTGTAAACCACCTTAGATTCAAATTCTAATGATTCCAATAGCTTCGTATGGTGATTTTTCACTTAGGAACGTGTCCGAAAAATTAATTGAAGGTCCGTAGTGGAATTAGGCTTGAAATGTCAAAAGTCAAATTTTTGGGAAGTTTGACCGGGGGGTTGACTTTTTGATATCGAGGTCGAAATCCGATTCTGAAAATTTTAATAGGTCCATTATGTCATTTATGACTTGTGTGAAAAATTTGAGGTCAATCGGACGTGATTTGATAGGTTTCGGCGTTGTTTGTAGAAATAAAAAGTTTCAAAGTTCATTAGGCTTGAATCTATGTGTGATTCATGTTTTTAGTGTTATTGGATGTGATTTGAAAACTCGACTAAGTTCATATGATATTTTAGGATTTGTTGGTATATTTGGTTGAGGTCCCAAGGGAATCGGGTAAGTTTCGGATGCTTAATAGATCAAAATTAGAACTTAAACAACTGCTGGAATTTTCTGATATATGAATCTGATTTCCTTATACGCGATCACGTGAATGCGTCTGCGATCGCGTAGGCTTAGTTGGTCAATAGAGGTTTTGTGCTTCGTGATTGCGTAAGGTTAATTAAGGGCTGCTTAGTTTGTGCTTCGCAATCACGTGCAGCGGGATGCGATCGTGTAGCTTTGAGATTTTGTGACTCGCGAACACATGAAGAAGGTCGCGTTCGCCTAGAGTAAGTGGAGCGGAGTAGAAGTCACGCATTTTGTGCTTCGCGGTCACGTAGGTCTGTGATGTTGTACATCGCAATCGCGTGGGAAAGTACGCGATCGTGTAGGGTTAAATCTGGGATGTGGAAAACTGTTCTTCGCAATCGCGTGGGAAGGTTCACGATCGCGTAGAGCAAATGACTGGGCAAGGAGTTTAAGTTCTGAAAATGGGACTTTGTCCCATTTTTTATTTTTGACAGATTGGAGCTCGGGAAGAGGCAACTTTTGGGAGATTTTCAAAGAAAACAACGGGGTAAGTGTTCTTAACTAAATATTGGTTAAATTACCCGAATCCATGGTTGTTTTTAACATTTAATCGGTGAATTGAGTTGGAAAATTGTGAAAAACTTCTTGGTTTAATTTGGAGATTTGAGGGTCGAGTTGATGTTGGATTTGAGTAAAATTTGTATGGTTGGACTCATGGTTAAATGAGCATTCATATAACTTTTGTCGGGTTCCGATACGTGGGCCTCACGGGCAAATTCTGAGCTAAAGTTCGGATTTTTATAGAAAAATTAACATTTTCTTGTGGAATTAATTCCAATAAATTTCATTGACTGTATCGAATTATTTGTTGCTAGATTCGAAGCGTTTGGAGTGCAATTCACGAGGCAAAGGCATACTGGAGTAAAGAATTACACGGTTTGAGGTAAGTAGCACTTCTAAACTTGGTTCTGAGGGTATGAATTCCAGAATTTGGTATGATATAAATTGTTTGGAGGTGACACACACGATAGGTGACGAGCATGTGCACGTGCACCACATAAATTGTGTCTTGAATAAATCCTGTGCAGTTGTAAGATTAAAAAAATCATGTTATTATCTGAACATGTTAGAGAAATTGAGCTGAGGCTTTTATTAAAGATCATGTATAGGCTACATGCCGATATTTTGGAACCCATGGGGTCGTGTTGCTGTTGAATTAATTGTTCAAAAATATACATTTCACATTCAGTAATATTTGTCCATTGTGAGGATATTTATGCGATTGAGCTGCGCGACGCAGCAAGCCATAATGGCTTTATACATTATTATTGTTCCGGATCGGGGCTGCCCGCCTGCAACATGCCTTATAGGCTTTACTATTAAATGGATCGGGGCTGCCCGCCTGCAACATGCCTTATAGGCTTTATTATATAATGGATGAGGGCTGCCTACCTGCAGCAGGCCTTATAGGCTTTATTATTAAATGGATCGGGGCTGCCCGCCTGCAGCAGGCCTTATTGACTTTATTATTATACGGATCGGGACTGCCCACCTGCAGTAGGCCATATCGACTTTATATAGCGCTTGGGCTGAAGGATCCCCTCCGGAGTCTGTATACCCCTAGTGAGCGTAGATGATTACATATATCCGGTATGGACTTCTCAGGGCATGGACTTGCCATACTTACTGCTTATATATATATATAGGCATGTACTTGCCTTACTTATTTATATTGTAATGAATTTACCCGAATATGGATCTTGTCCGTATCATTTGCATTTGGGGATAAATTACCCCAGGGATGGATTGGCATTATACGGTACTGAATGACTGATTGTTAGTCGATGTTTATATATATATGGGTTGGA
>AWOL01S0104934.1:11085-25326 GCA_000715115.1 Nicotiana otophora | reverse complement strand
TCTAACCATACCAAATTCATCAAAATCCGACATCGTTTGGTCCTTCAAATTCTTAAATTACTTATCCAAAACTCCCAAGTCCTAACCCCTCATTTTCACTAATTACATGATTAAACAATGGAACATCACCATATATACGAGTATTAGGTCTCAAGCAACTTACCTCACAGATATCCCTTGAATCACCCTTCAAATATCACTCCAAAAGCTCCAAAACTCAACTTGAAAATAATGGAAATGAGCCAAATTCGCAAAGTGTTCTATTTATGGTTTCTGCCTAGGTTTCCACACCTGCTGGCTCTTTTTCCACGCCTGTGAGACTGCACCTGCTGTCAAGGCACCGCATCCTCGAACTCCACTTAATTCCCCAGCTTTCGCATCTGCGCAGTAAATTCTCACGCCTACGAAAGCGCACCTGCGCGCTCATATTTCGATTCTGCGGAAACTGAACAACCTCCTTTTCTTCACATCTGCACACCTTCCCTCCGCACCTGCGACCTCGTACATGCGACTCCCCCTTCCGCAGGTGCGGAAATAATAGTAGCAGCAGCTTTAGCTGCATTTTTCCAACTTTGACAAATCCCCTAACCATCCTGAATCACCCCGAGGCCCTCGAGACCTCAACCAAAAATACCTACAAGTCATATATTAACATACAAACTTAGTTGAACCTTCGAATCACTCAAAATAACATCCAAACACCGCATTACCCTCGAATTCAAGCCTAAGAACTTCTAAATTTCCAAATTCGCCAANATCTAATAACATCCAAACACCGCATTACCCTCGAATTCAAGCCTAAGAACTTCTAAATTTCCAAATTCGCCAACCGATGCTGAAACCAACCAAACCACGTCTGAATGACCTCCAATTTTGCACACACGTCACAAATGACACTACGAACCTACTCAAACTTCCGCAATTTCATTCCAACCCCAATATCGAATTTTTCACTGCCGACCAAAAATCGCCAAATTTTTAATTTCGCCAATTCAAGCCTAATTCTACTACGGACCTCCAAATCACATTTTGGATGCACTCCTAAGTCCAAAATCACCTAACGGAGCTAACTGAACCATCAGAATTAAAATCCGAGATCGTATACACATAGGTCAACATCCGGTTAACTTTTCCCACTTAAGGTTCTAAATAAGAGACTAAGTGTCTCATTCCACTCAGAGACTACTCCGGACCCGAACCAACTAACCCGGTATATCATAATATAGCTTAAGAGAATAAAGGAAATAGAAATGGGGAAAACAGGGCTATAACTCCCGAAACGACCGGTCGGGTCGTTACAAGGAATGATGGAATTTCTCACCAATATAATGGGGATTTCTTACCGTAAAGAAGAAGGGAGTTAGTGGTATTGAGAGAGTGGATAAGAGCTCCAAACTTTGTCCAAATGAAATGGGGAAAATGAACCCCGAAATTGTATTGTATTAATAGACCCAGATTTTTAGGTTTAGGATGCTGCCCTGGATGATTCGCATCCCTACTTCACTCCTCTTTGAAGCACGAATGCTGCCCTGGATACTTCACATCCCCACTTCACTCCTCTTTGAAGCTCGGATGCGGACCTGGATGCTATGGCAGCATTTCACTGCCAGCCTTTCTTTCGGATACGGCCTCGGAAGCTTCGCATCCACAGACTCCCCCACCAGCCTTTGGTAATTTGGTCATAACTTCTTGTAGGAATGTCCAAATAACGAACGGTTTGAAGAGTTAGAAACTAGACTCATAGGTCTTTAATTTGATAAGTATATAACCACCTAAGTCTTCATATTGATGGATTTCTATTCGTTTGAAGTCGGGTTATGTGCTAATTAAGACATCCTTTTCACTTAATGTATCCAACTTTTTTCCACACAAATTCTTACCATTAACAAAACTCCTTATTATGTTCCAACACACCTTAAACATTTATTTTCATTTAAAAGTGTCTTGGTCCTATCCCATAGGCCTCATTTAATACTCGTATACGTTATCCTCAAATATCGTTGGCACACTTTAAAGTCTTAAATCATTAGGAAATTCTAACAGGGCCATATAATTGGACCTTTGAAATTCTTGAAAGGGTGGGTGAAGTAGCCTAAAAGCTTGCACTACCACCTAGTTTATCAGCAGTTCATCCGGTGTTCCATGTGTTTATGCTCCGAAAAAATTATGGTGATCCGTCCCATGTGTTAGATTTCAGCTGAGTCCAATTGGATAAGGATTTGACTTATGAGGAGGAGCCAGTAGCTATTCTAGCTTGGTAGGTCCGACAGTTGAGGTCTAAGATTTATCCATCAGTTTGAGTACAATGGAGAGGTTAGCCGGTAGAAGCATCTACATGGGAGTCCGAGTCGAACATGCGGAGTAAATATCCACACATTTTCAGCAGCCCAGGTACTTTTTTAAATTCCGTTTGAGGATGAACGTTTGTTTTAGAGGTGGAGAATGTGATGACTCTAAAGGTCATCTTTAAATTTAATATCCATTTTTATGTTCTCAGACCTCAAATAGCTCATTCAGCTTTCCTCGACTTGCATGCGCAATCCGTATAATTTTTCAGAAAGCTTTTATGTGAAAAATTGATAAAAATAAGAATTTGTACTTTGAAACTCACTTAAGTTGACTTAGGAGCGTGTACGAAAAATTATTTGGAGATCCATAGTTAAATTAGGCATTAAAATTGGTAAAATAGAAATTTAAACTTGAAAGTTTGATCGGAGAGTTGACTTTTTGATATTAGGGTCGGAATCCGATTCTGAAAATTTGAATAGGTCTATTATGTCATTTATGACTTGTGTGCAAAATTTGAGGTCAAGCGGACTTGAATTGATAGGTTTCGGCATCAAATGTAGAAGTTGAATATTCTTAAGTTCCTTAAGCTTGAATTGGGGTATGATTCTTGGTTTTTACGTTGTTTGATGTGATTTGCGGTTTCGACTAAGATCATATGATGTTTTAGGACTTGTTGGTGTATATGATTAAGGTCCTGGGAGCCTCGGAAAGATTTCGGATTGTTAACGGATCAAAATATGGATTTAAGGAAAAATCTAAAATTTTGGCCTTCTTGTGTAATCGCACCTGCGGATCTTTGACCGTAGGTGCGAGCTCGCAGAAGCGAACCTGGCCTCGCAGAAGTGGATGGGGCGTCACAAATGCGCGACCGCATAAGAGGCACACGCATCACAGAAGCAGAAAAGGGGAAGGGACAGCCTTGTCGCAGAAGCGGACTCTTGTCCACATAAGCGAGCCAGCCCGCATAAGTGACCACAATCTCCGCAAAAAAGGAACCGCAGATGCGGTTAAGTGTCCGCAGGGGCGAAAGCACTGGACATATTACAAAAACATAGGGTTCCGGCATTTTTGTCATATTGGACATTTCCAAGACGGGTTGAGGCGATCTTTGAGCGAGAATTCACGGGAAAACTTGAGGTAAGTCCCTTGTGATCATTGTTAGTCAATAATATTGAATCATCATCGATTATTCCGACTAGATTACGTATTGTTTAGGTGAGATTCGAGGATTTGGACTTAGCAATTTGAAAATAAGATTTGGGGATTTGAAGGTCGAGTTGATGTCGGAATTTGGTAAAATATATATGGTTGGACTCATGGTCGAATGGACGTTCATATTTTATAACTTTGTCGGGTTTCGAGATATGATAATTTTAATTGAAAATTTTAGTATTTTCATATAGAATTGATTTTTATAATTCGTGTTGAGTATATTGAATTATTTGTGACTAGATTCGAGGCATTCAGACACCAATTCGCAAGGCAAAGGTTTATTCGTGGTTAACCTTGACTTGAGGGAGTAAGACTTATTTTTCTATTTGCTACGTAATTTAATGTGCGGGTACAACGTATATGTGAGGTGACGAGTACTTATGAGTTGCGGTTGATTTAAAGCATACTGGTGGAATTTGTTTATTGTGAATAATTGACTATTTAATTAAGATATTCCCGCTTAAGTTATTATTGTTTATTTGATCATTTTTTATGAGATTATTGCTAGTTTAATTATTGTTGAATATTTTGGAAGGTGATGTCGGTATTCTGGTATTGAATTGATTGAAAGTATATATCACCGCATTTAAATACTCTTCTAAATTTATATTATTATGTTTATGGTAAGGAAGAGTGTAAAAGCACAAAGGAAGATACCGTGTCATTTTCAAAGAGAGTTAAAGCACGAAGGGTGCCGTGCCAGAAGAGAGTTAAAACACGAAGGGTGATGTCGTGCCAAAAGAGAGTTAAAGCACGAAGGATGTTGTCGTGCCAATCCTTCGTTGTTTACGTACGTATCTTGTCAGAGCCTCGTCACTACTTCGTCGAGGTTAGGCTTGATACCTACGGAGTACATGGGATCGGTTGTACTCATACTACACTTTGCACTTCTTGTGTAGATTTTGGAGTTGGTCCCAGCGGCGTACCATAGACCTGCTCGGATTCAGCTACCCAGAGGAGACTTGAGGTATAATTGCACATCGTCCGCAGTTCTGAAGTCCCCTTCTATCTTATCTTAGCTGTGTATTATATTTCATATAACATGAGTTTTATTCACACCTTTATTTGTATTATTCTTGTAGTTCGTGCACTTGTGACACCAAATTCAGGGATATTTTTTGATGGTTCAGTAGTATGGTCTTTCTCACTTTATTTCCGTAATTGACTTCCGTTTAATTTAATTTATTTAAAAATGGTTAAGATTATTCTAACGTTGTCTTGCCTAGCAAGTGAAATGTTAGGTGCCATCATGGTCCCGAATGTGGAAATTTCAGGTCGTGACAACCATTTATTTTTCAAATGTGAATAATAATTATAGTAACTAGCAGTATTTGTAGGGTGAGGGGGTGAGGGAGGGCGTCTTACTTAACATGGGGTGAAGCGTAAGCTTTGAGATATGGGGCGTAAGCCCCGTGAACTTTTAATTTTTAAATTTATAAAGTAATAAAATAATATAATGACTACAAAAAAATATAAAGTACATTTAAGTTTAAGAAAATTAAAATGAATGTTAAAACCCACCAACATAAAGTATCTTAGTATCTTTTTATAAATACAAACAACGTAGTAGTGTTAAAGTTACTGTAAGATAAAATCAACTATAATGTCTTATCCTTCAAATGATTAAAAGTTCATAATATTTTCAAAAATATTAGTTAACTACATAGTTTACCACTCTAAAAGTTAATAATCAATAAACTTTATGATAATATAATTTAAGATATTACTCCTAATGAGTAAATATAAAATTACTTTCAAATAGTAAATAATAAAAATTTGATAATTTTGAAGGACAGAGAACTAAAATATGAATACCTATAGTAAGTGAGATATAAATTTTGGTCATTCAAATGATATTGACTCTTCGATGTTCTGAATTAGAAAATATATAGTACTATGACTCATATTTTGAGTTATTCTCAATCTTCATATTTATGTAGATGAATAGAACTTTAATTATTTATTAGTTGAAGAATTTTGAATGTTAATAATACTAATTAGGGAATTTGATGCATGATTTGCGCTAGAAACTATTAGACGAGCCCCGAGCGTTAGACGTATTTCTGGCGCACAGTCGGGCGCTTGGAGCGTAAGTCTCACAGAACTAAGCCCCACATGTAAGCTTAGGGCATTTTGATAGTGCCCCTTGGGGCGAACCCCGGGTAATCATACTAAGAAAGCCTTTTGAAACACTAGTACCGGTAAGTGTTAAAAAATGAATCTAAAACAATTTAAAACATAATATTGGAGTTAAAAACGGAATGGATCCATTGATGTGGATCTTTCGCCATCAATTTGAGCTGCAAATGCATCGGCCATTCGGTATCAATTTGAGCTGCAAATGCAACAATTCCTGAAAAACTGTGGGCTTTATATAAACATGTTTCTGAGGCCCGTAGAAGGTTTCCATGGACAACTGTTTCCTCTCGAGCCTGCTATCTTATTTGGGCTTTAGTGCATTTTACTGCTCGGTCAAATATATTTATATTCGTAGTAATTATATATATATTATACATCTATGGACTACTTTTTCAGAAGAAAATATAACTGTATATAATAAATCTGTATAACCATATATAATAAGTATAAAATCTATGCATATTGGCTAGAAAAAATAAATTATAAATTGAGATGACTATTTGTGTAAAGACCCCTTATTATTCCATCCCTAAAAATATGTGAAATTCAAAAATATCTAGATTTACAAGTGGTAATTGAAAAATAGTCACAGTTTCAAAAGTAATAGAAATTTAGCTACTTTTAATGTAAAGATACATCTGAACAAAAGCACAATTCAAAATTCGAAAAATATTCCAGCATAATATACTGGAATTCGAATTTTTTACATGTGAACTTGCAGCATAATATATTGGGAGTTCATACATAAGTGCTCCAATCTCCGGTATATTATGCTGAAATTTTTCGTGTGCTGGAGTTCTAGCATAATATATTGGAAGTTCATACACAGGTACTCCAATCTCCAGTATATTATGCTGGAACTTTCTGTGTGCTGGAGTTCCAGCATAATATGCTGGAAGTTCATACACAAGTGCTCAAATCTCTAGTATATTATGCTGGAACTTTCCGTGTTGTAGTAAAATAGTGGCTATTTTTAATCACTTTGCAAACGTTAGCTATTTTTCAATTACCAATCCGAAAACTGGTCAGCCCATACTATTTTTACCCTAAAACTGCCTGCGCCAACTGAATTTTCAAGTTTAGCCCGACATAAGAGTTCCTCTTAACTCATTTCAACTTTTCCTTTGAGGTTTTCTTAGGATGTGATAGAAAATATTTTCAATCATTTTTAAGTGATTGGTTGTCGAAAAACATTAAGGCGAAATGAAAAGGATGACTTTCTTCAATTATGGACAACCAAGTTATTTTCGTCTATAACTATTTTAATTTTTAATCCATATCATATGTGCCAACCAATACTTAGACATTATTATTATTCTTTAACAATTGTTTTTCTTCCGAAACACTATCCCAAATTGTTGATATTATTATAAATGTTTTTAAAACTTCATTAGAAAAATTGATTTGCTTATTAATTAAATTCCAAAAAATAAGGGAGAAAATTACTTACTTTCTTGGAATCATTTTAATAGGAAACCTTATTTACAAAATCTTTTTTTTTAATGAAGAAGTCATTTTCTAATGCTTCATCAGCAAAACATATTTTATTAAACACCAAAAGATTGAAAGTATTATAAAACAATAAAAGAAGATGAAATGTATTGTAGAGAAAAGTAGAGAGAGAATTCTTATTGATCAGGGATGGATTACAATGGAATAGAACACCTCTATTTAGAGGGAAAAAATGACTTAGCCACCAAGTAACAAACCCTAAAATCTCTCTAAAATATAGACATTCACCTTAAATACAATTCTATTTATAACATTTCCCCCTTGAATGTCTATTCGACAGAATGTGCCTCGTTAAAACCTTAACTAAAATAAATTCCAGTGGGAAAAAAATTCTAGAGAAGGAAAAAGAGTACACATGTTTAGAAATACGTCTTTTGATTGCCTCGTTAAAAACCTTGCAAGGAAAACCCAGTGGGATAAAAACTTGTAAGGAAAAAAGAGTACAGCGTCTATTAACTCCCCCTGATAAGACAATTAATTCATATCTTTGAGCATTCACATTCCAATCTTGTGCACCATCTTCAAAAGATTGTTGGTAGAGATTTGATAAACAAATCAGACATATTAACTTGAATGAATATATTGTACTTTGAAATCATCATTCCTGATAGAGATGTATTGTCTTCATATGATCTTGTTGGAATCATCATTTCAATATCATCACATCGGGGTAAACACTCTTGCTATCATATTATCATGCATATAATTATAGCAAGATATATATGTGCACAAATTACACTTAGGATATGGTAATTCGGGAGCAAGAAATTCTCCAAGAATTGTATATGCTATAAGCATTTTAAATCATTCATGGATTATGATATAAGTATAGTCAAATAAGCCATATAAATAGACTTTAGATGCATATCAAGTTTTCATGTCATGCCAAACATATAAGATACATGAAAGTGATTGCACGCACACCATTGACTTTATACTTTAGAGTGTTTGAAGTGCATGTCCAAAACTACATGTCTTTCATATAAAACCAATTCTATTCAAATTGTGTCTCTTTCATTTGATCAATATTTTTATGTTTTTATTCGACATACTTAAGATCCTCATCTATATTTAGTGCTATCATAGATGTCGTCGACGAACATTTTATATCGGTTCCAACATATTTTCTTAAAGACATAACATAGGGATCTCTTCATTCATATTTTTAGGTACCTGAACCTCTCCTGAGATTTTATGAAGTATTATGTCATGGGATCGTCTAGATTACTTGCCGCCTTATTATACTCATTTTGATAATTTGCTCATCTTCTTTATCAAGAATTTTATTTGAAACTAATTTGTCTATACGCTTTAAGCGTATCATAGACTTTGTCCTTCTAGGACTTATTCTAAAAGTAGCATTTTCAGTGAGAATATAGTTACTTTCTTTAGGTTAGCAAATGCGTCCGACATGCTTTGCAATATATTGTAGATGAATTATCTTTTTATGAACTTCAAGTTCATATTATCTTATTCGAGAATCTAGATGTACAAATGATAATTTATTCCACGTAACTTTTTCTCAACTGTTTATCCTGTATCCCCCTCATGTTAGAAAAACTAACTTGCTTCCTCAACTCTGGAAACCCACCTTTGTGCGTTATGATTACATAAATAATAAGAAGAAGAATTATTTGGTTCCTGACCGTGAACCACTTGTAAGAGGAGAATGTAATATACTTTCATATATAACTTATATCAAACTGATATATATAGCTTTGTTCTCATAGGCAATAGTTTAGCTATTAAGCGGAGGCACTCAATAAATCCTTTTGCTAAACCAACTGTGAAGTAAACCAACTTATCAAGATAAACTATCTTGAATAAAAAATCTGGAAATTATGCTCTAAATTAAATTATTGAGCAAGTTACCTCACAAATATCATATTGCGGGTTAATAATAATCGCACATGTAACCATCTCATGAATGTATCTTATGTGGTATACATGGCAGGTGAATGGACCCATATTCACCTTTGATATTTCCAGCATTCATGGGATTCAATCCCAATTTAGTTAGTCTATTAATTAATGAGAACAAATAACACAAAAGAATCCGTAAAGGACTTTCTAATTCTTTAATATTTACCCACGTGAATTCTCTTTTATATTTGCATATCATACTTAAATTGATATGGCTAAACTAGTTATGCCAACTGGATAAATTATCAATGTTGATAAATTTCAGGTTTACATGACCATGACGTGTGCAATTATCAATAGATTCCAAGTTTATTATGATATGGGTTTTTATATCATTATACTTTATTATGGCATTCTTTTATTTGTGTGGTACAAATTGGAGAATAAAGCGGGTCGCTTTTCACATACATATTCCCCGCTACAAGTTGTAGTAATAAAAGATATTAAATCTTTTCATTATATATAGTCTCAATATAACCAACCGCTTTCGCGGATAAAACTCAATAAGTTTCTTTGAGACTTACTACAATACAATGTATTATTGATATTTAATTTTATTCCTCCGAAATAGTAATAATTGGCTCTTCCAGAGCTCTCAATTAATTTTGTACTACTACATATTCATCAACATCCATATGATGAATATGTCGTTCAAGGAGAAAGTTATATTATTATGGTCATGGTCAAAATCATTATAGGCAAGATATGTTGCTTCTATTACTTTTGCCTTGTAATAATCACATTGCCATAATATTTTGGCATAGAATAGATACATGACCAATGGCTATTCATGTCATAATAATGACATTATTTTTTTATTTCATCTCAAACCTCATTCTAGAGGTGACTATAGTATATTCACTACCACTAGCACGTTTATATTCTTCCAAGAATGAATATGTATTCATAAATCACACATTATCATATTTACATCATGAATGAACCATAGTTATCTATATGTGTTTTATGAATCTCACGTCAAATCGATGACAAACAATAATTTCACAGAGTGAGCGATTATTTTGAGAATTCTTATTGTTCTCATTACCACAATGATGACGATTATAATTTCGTCCATTGTCATGTCCACATCCATTGATACCTTCACAGTAATAATTTTATCTTCTTTTAGGCTTATTACATATTGCTACCACATTCTCTTAAGGGAACGAGAATGAAGCAAATTCAACGGAACGTGTTTCCACTTCTTGTGCTCATAATCATACATGAATTTGCTCATGGCAAGACATAGAAATTAGTACCACTTCGGGTAGTTATAATTTCATACAAACTCTATTAGAGTTATAATCAAATTTTATTGTCTTTGCTTGTATTTAAAATCAAATTATAGGATTTCAAGAATTTAAAAGAGAAAAATAAGGTAGACACTTACATTAAATCCAGAATTTATTCCTGAAGGAAGTTCATGGATCAATTGTCAATCATTATGCTCAATATTATGTAAAATTTGAACATCATCCACGTATCCCAATGCCTGGTGACCAAAGCATATGCCTCTACTCAATTAGTTAGAGTCTCATGCTGATAACATGTTATAAAATAATAAAAGAATAAGAGTATTGCAGACAAAAGTAGAGAGAGAATTCTTACTGATCAGGGATGGATTACAATGGAATAGATACCCTCTACTTTAGGGAAAAAATGACTTAGCTAGAAAGTAACAAACCCTAAATCTCTCTAAAATATAGTCATTCACCTTAAATACAATTCTATTTATAACATAAAATGATTTATTGTAACGACCCGACCGGTCGTTTCGAGAGTTATAACCCCGTTTCCCCCATTTCTGCTTCTTTTGTGTTCTTCAGCTATATTATGATATGTCGGATTAGTTGGTTCGGGTCCGGAGTAGTTTTGGAGTGAATTGAGATACTTAGTTTCTAAAGTAGAAGTTTAAGTTAGAAACGTTAACCGGATGTTGACTTATGTGTAAACGATCTAGGATTTGAATTTTGATGGNCCCCCATTTCTGCTTCTTTTATGTTCTTCAGCTATACTATGATATGTCGGATTAGTTAGTTCGGGTCCGAAGTAGTTTTAGAGTGAATTGAGACACTTAGTTTCTAAAGTAGAAGTTTAAGTTAGAAATGTTAACCGGATATTGACTTATGTATAAACGATCTAGAATTTGAATTTTGATGATTCTGTTAGCTCCGTTAGGTGATTTTGAACTTAGGAATACGTCCAGAATGTGATTTGGAGGTCCGTAGTGGAATTTGGCTTGAATTGGCGAATGTTAGAATTTTGGCGAATTTGGCCGGCAGTGGAAATTTTGATATCGGGGTCGATTGGATTTCCAGAAGTTGGAGTAGGTTCGTGGTGTCATTTCAGACTTGTGTGCAAAGTTTGAGGTCATTCGGACGTGATTTGGTAGGTTTCGGCATCGTTGGTGGAATTCGGAAGTTTAGAAGTTCTTATGCTTGAATCCGGGGGTAATTTGGTGTTTTGATATTGTTTTGAGTGATTCGAAGGTTCGACTAAGTTCGTACAATGTTATGGGACGTGTTGGTATGTTTGGTTGAGGTCCCGAGGGTCTCGGGTGGTTAACAGACCGATTATGGCCTTTGAGAGATAGTTGATCTGTTGGTTTTTATTGTTGCTGGTTTCCTCTTACGCGTTCGCAAGAGGGGGCTCGCGTTCGCGAAGAGTGTTTCTGAGATGGTAAAATTTTGTTCTACGCATTCGCGAAGGTGAGGTCGCGAACGCAAAGGGTAGGGTAGTGTGTGCATTGCGAACGCGTGAGTGGTGTCACGTTCGTGAAGAGGAGTAAGGCTGTTGGGGACCCTAGGCCCTTGGTCTACGCGTTCGCGAGGTGAGGGTCGTGTTCGTGAAGCAGTTGTCGCGTTCGCGAAGAGTAAAGCAGAGAGGCAGTCTGAGTAGGTCTACGCGAACGCAAGAGGACGGTCGTGTTCGCGAAGAAGGAAATCTGGGCAGCAGTGTTAAATTTCAAAATCGAGGGTTTGAACCTATTTTTCATATTGTGAGCTAGAGACCACGGATTTAGGTGATATTTGAAGGGATGTTTAGGGAGTTTATTGGGGTAAGTGTTTCTCACTTGATTTTGGTTAAATTCCATGATTATATCTTGATTGTTATCATCTAAATTATGATTTGGAGTGAAAAATTGAGGAAAATATGGAAGAGTTCTTGAGATGGAATTTTGAGGTTTTGAAGTGAATTTTGTTATCGGATTTTGGTAAATTTGGTATGACTAGACTCATGAGTGAATGGGCTTTCGGGTTTTGCTACTTTTGTCGGATTTCGAGACGTAGGCCCGGGGGCCGGGTTTGGGCCGATTTCAGATTTTGAGTCTAATTTAGTAGTTTTCTTGTGGAATTGATTCCCTTAGCATATATTAATGGTATTGCACTGCTTGTGTCTCGATTCGGGATGCTCAGAGGCCGATTCGAGAGGCAAGAGCATTGCGGAGTAGAGATTTTCTCGGATTGAGGTAAGTAACAGCTGTAAATCTAGTCTTGAGGATATTGTAAGGCCCCGTAACAATTTTCTAATGATTTAAGATTTTAAGGTGCGCCAACAGTATTTGGGAATAACGTGTTCGAGTATTAAAGGAGACCCATGGGGTAGAATCACATCATTTTGAATGAAAACATATGTTTATGGTGTTTTAGAACATACTAAGGAGTTTTGTGAATAGCAAGAACTTGTGTGGAACAAGTTGGATACACTAAGTGGAAAGGATGTCCCAATTCGCACAATATCCCACTTCACAAGCATGCTGATACCAAACTATAAAGACTTAAGAGGTAATCTACCTATAAACTTAAAGCTCTTTGAGTCTAGTTTCCAACGCATCAAACCGTTCGTCATTTGGGTATGTATACAGAAAGTTATGGCCATTTTACTGGACCTGTGTCATATCGTCGCCCAGATGCGCGGCCGTGCATATTTGAGAGTTTCTGCCTTGTGTGCGCTGCCACTTGCCCAGGTGCGTGGCAGCGCACATAGGAGCCCATTAAATAACCCCAAGGCTGGGTAGAGAGAGGGCTAAGTCATTTCTTTTGAGCTAGGGCTTGCATAGCAAGGGGAATCCGTCCAACACCTCCCTCCCATGAACCAAGGTAATGTTTTTGGAGTAATTTTGAGTTGATTACTACTTCTAAACACTTGTATTAACAAGGATTAATCTTGAAGATCTATAAATTTCCATTTAAATCCCCAAATTGGTCAAGAACACTACAAGTTGGGATTCTCAAGAGTTTCACTATAAGAGGTATGTCTACCATCTCTAACTAATCTATGGTGATTATTTATGTATGAAATATATGTTAGGACTTATGGGATGGTGATTGGAATCCACAAATGCCTAACCTAGGTTGTGTTGATATTGTAGAGATTGTAAAATGAATTAATTGATAAGATTTGTGGGTTGAGAGTGAACTGTTGGGCATGCATATGGTAATGAAAGTTGTGGATGGACTAGAGGCGATTGTGAGGTGAATCATTAGTGTGGAAGGTGGTTGTTAGGTGAAGAAATTCCATTGGAGAGGGTTGTAGAAAGATATGCACACTAGATGTTTGATAAAAAGTCTAAATGACTTAAAGTATAGAAATCTTGCTAATATTGGTATAATTATGTTGCATTGTTGTAGATTGAAGTTCTTTAGTGTGGTGGAACGTCGTAGTTTTATTAAGGGGCGAATTCCAGGTATGTTGGCTAAATGTCTTTCCTAGAATTGAATTCCATGATGTTCTTGTAAGTCCCGAGTTATTCTTTATAAATCAACTATTCCGAATAAGCTTTGTGTTGAAAGGTATATTTCAAAATGTGTTCCGGATGCTCTTATCATATGATGTTATCCTTCGAGAATATGTTCAAAGCGTGAGTTTGGTATAAAAATATTATGACTCCAAGTAGTGTTTCAAGTGAAGGCTATTATGCCAAATTGTGTAAGAAGTCTCAATGTACATAAGACTCTTAATTTCTCATAGGTGTACTAAAAGTCGTGATTAGGGATTCCTTGTTGTCGGTAATCTATATAGATGCTTGAAAGTGAAAGTAGTGAGTTGGGGATATAAAGTGTGAAGTAGTGAGTTGAGGATATAAAGTGTGAAGTAGTGAGTTGGGGATATAAAGTGTGAACACCGTGCCAAGAATGAAAGTTATACTTGTGGCCAATAGCG
>AWOL01S0104930.1:3682-19394 GCA_000715115.1 Nicotiana otophora | reverse complement strand
TTATTATTATTATTATTATTATTATTATTATTACATGAAGGGTGTTCCGAGCTTGGTGAGGAAGATTGCTAAATATATATGTGTGTGTGTGCGTGCGCGCGCGCGCGCCAAACACACACACTCACGAAGTGTGCTTCGGTGCTAGTGAGGATGAGAGGTAAATGCTTGAAGGGTGTTGTTGTGCTATTGATATGATATCTTTTACTCATATCTCGTATTATGCGGATTTGTAGATTTGACTATGTTGTTTTCATGGATATCATTTCATACTCTTGGATTTGAATTGTTGAGAAAGATTTGGTTGTTATATTTTAGAAACATGATCATTATTTATTTTAGTTGATCATTTGAATATTTCTTGTATTTACGATTGTTATTTCTCTTGCTTAATAATTGCAGAGGTTTATAAATAGGTATCTTGTCTTAACCTCATCACTACCTCGTTGAGGTTAAGCTCGACACTTACTGAATGCATTGGGTCAATTATTCTTATGCTACACTTCTGTAATTCTAGTGCAGATTCAGACGTTGGTGCTAGTTAAGTCCCAAGAGGTGCTTAGCTTGGACACTTGAGAGCTTTGAGGTAGTGCTGCATACTCACTCGTATCTTTACTACTGTTTATTTGTATCAGACAGTATTGTAGTGTCACACCCCAACCGTGGGAGGTGTGACCGACACACGATGCCAGAAGGCCCGTGTGAACCGACGACGATACTTAGACCTTATAACATAAAATTTAGGCCAACGAGGCTTACAAGTAAATGTTTAAATGAACACACCTTGTTGTGGAAAAGACCCTAGCATTCATATATATTTACACATACATATATACATCCGTGGACATCAGAGTTACTGCCACCTTTTACACACACCCAAACACTAGTAGTATGCAGACCTCTAAGAGTATCAAAACATCATATATATACACGACTTGATCGGGACAGGTCCCCACAGTACCCAAACTGTATAGGACATATGCTTCAGTACCAGTGACCTCGAACAGCACCCTACTGGGGAGGAACGTCACCGGGTCTATTTCTACCTATGGGATGAACACAACACCTAAAAAGAAAAGGCGTCGGTATAAAACATATACTGAGTATTTAAGACTAGGAATGCATATAAAATCAGTGGCATAACATAAAAGGTATGAGTACTTGATTTAAACCGGAATACCGATGACAAGCCATCGGGAGCACAAACTGTAGAATCCATGAGCTTTTAAAGATGCAACTTTGTGAAGGGTTAAGCCATTCACGAAATCTATGCATTAAATAGAATATAATATTATTTATCCCTTCGTTGGAGAATCTTACTTTATATCATTCTCGGCCTCGTAGAGGGCTCGGTAAAGTTTATTTCTTCCATCACATTGTACCCAGACTCAGGAGGTCTCGGTTGTGTCGGGCCTCAAGAGATCTTGGCCGTACCCATCCACCCAAGGGCTCAGTGTTTCCTATAGCACATCATTACATACCCGGCCTCATATAGTGCTCGGTCATATCCGGCCACACAAAGGCTCGGTAGTGTTTTATATCATATCTTTTCATACCCAATTAATCAGTGGTTGCATAATAGGTGCCTTACCCAACCTTCTATAGTGCGGCACGGCAAAGTAAAATAGATACATATACCAATAAGTGCAATGCAGAATCAATTTAAAGGGGCATTAAGTAAAGACTCATAATGCATCATACGTTCCGAACTTAGGACGCAAACTGGAACATGTTAGATTTTGTAAGAAGTGCTACCGGCAAGAATGTACAAGGATAGAACAACATCATTGAGAGGGGCTTAGAACTACCAAACTTTATAGTGCAAGGATCATTTAGAAGGAAGTTGAGACTTAAACTACCAAGAAAGAAATTAGCCCTACATACCTTGTCGAAGAATTAGCTATACTTCTATGATGATAAATTCTGCCTCTAACAAATCTCCAGAATCAGTACAATAAGATGATATATATAAAAATGACCATCCCAAATTCCTTCACACTAGATTCTCCTAAATTCACCTTCGACCTTGCCTTAAACTGTTTAGGAAATTCTAAAGGATCTTAAGAGAATCTACGGGACAATTACAATGGGTGATATCTTCTAGAATGAGAGATAAAGAGATACTCTGCCTTTTTTACCATTACAAGCCTAGGAAATTCCGCCTCTGCACATGAAAATGGGCTGCCATACCCCGGTTACAGCACCCGGTGGGATAGTTGGTGCAAGCTTGCTGAAATGTGTAATCCCTTTTGCCTTCGCATGCGTTGCCGGCCAATTGGCCAGGCTGAAACCAAACTTACAAATCTTAAATTTTCAAGTGTGAGGTGTAAAATCATCCTCCCCATTCGGAACAGTTGTCCTCGAATGTTGAATGTTGAATCATAGCCATCCCTTGCAAGCTTCTTTTAGTCATTTTGAATTGTTCTTGCTATAGTAGCCTCATTGTTTGCTTATGTGGCTTCGAATAAGTGGGAGTACTCTGATTTCATGTCTTCTTCAGCTTCCTAGGTCATTTCTTCTTTAGTGCTATTCCTCCAAAGTACTTTTACTGAAGTTACATCTTTGGTTCGCAGCTTACGCACTTGATGATCTAGGATAGCAACTGAAACTTCTTCGTGGGATAAGTCTTCCATGACTTGAATATCTTCAATAGGGGCAATACATGATGGCTCACTCAAGCACTTTCGGAGAATAGACACATAAAATACCAGGTGCACTGCTTCCAATTCTGAGGGCAGTTCGAGCTTATAATCTACTTGACTAACTTTCTGAATTATTTCATATGGACCATTATACGAGGGACTGAATTTACCCTTCTTACCAAACCTCATCACACTGAATACCCAGTCTCTTACAGTGAACTCCAGATCTCGTTGTCGGGTGTCCGAGTAAGACTTTTGCCTACTTTGAGCGGTCAATAATCGTCTTTGATTTCTACAGCTTGTTGTACTAACTCAGGACCCAATAACTTTGTTTCCCGAACATAGAACCAGCCGATAGGAGATCTGCACTTTCATTCATATAGGGCCTCATACGGTGCCATATGAATGATAGCATGGTAACTGTTGTTGTAAGAAAATTTGATGAGCGGTAGATGATCCTCCCAATTTCCCTTGATGTCCAAAACACAGGCTCGTAACATGTTCTCGAGCGTTTGAATAGTGCACATGGCCTGGCTGTCTATTTCTGGATAGAAAACTGTGCTAAGGTTGATCCTTTTACCCAACCCATTTTGGAATGATCTCCAGAATATAGCCATAAACTGGGCACCTCAGTCTGATATGATGGAGATCGAAATCCCATGGAGTCGAACTATTTCCTTTATGTATAACTTAGCATAATCTTTCTCTGATAAAGTACTCTTTACTAGTAGGAAATAAGATGACTTGGTGAGTCGATCCATGAGGACACATATGGAGTCAAATCTCCGACATGATTGCAGTAATCCGATAATGAAATCCATGTTGATCACTTACCATTTCCAGGTTGGAATCTCCATATCTTGCAGTAACCCTCCCGATTTGTGATGTTCAACCTTAACTTGTTGGCAACTTGAACACCGACCAACGTATGCAGTAATGTTCCTCTTCATACCGTTCGATGATCTGATCTCGGAGTCCCCTGACATCGAGCACACATAACCAGTCTTTATATCTCAAGACCTCATCCTCGGATAAAGTGAACACATGTTCCCTTTGAGAGGGAATGCTTTTCCTTATTTTCACCAAGGCTGGATATTCAAATTGGCGTGCCTTTACTTAGGCTACTAGCGAGGATTCTACAGCATTTCAAATTGTGGCTCCTCCGCCACCGGTATCAAGCAACTGTATACTTAAATTAGCCAATCGACATAAGTCTTTAGTCATCTCCAACTTATGATCTTCCACGTGTCGTAGACTGCCCATGGATTTATGACTTAATGCATCAGCCACAATGTTTGCCTTCCCGATGTTGTAAAAAATATCAACATCGTAATCTTTTAATAATTCAAGCCATCTCTGCTGCCTCACATTTAATTCTTTTTGCTTAAATATGTACTGCAAACTCTTGTTATCGATGAATTTATCGACATGAACTCCATACTTATAATGACACCATATCTTCAAGGCAAATATAATGGCGGCTAGCTCTAAATCATGGGTGGGGTAATTCTGTTCGTGATTCCTTAGTTGCCTCGGAGCATAAGCAACAACTTTCCCATGTTGCATTAGAACACTGCCCAAACCCACTCTAGAGGCATCACAATATATAATGTACCCCTTAGGTCCTTCAGGAAGAGTTAGAACTTGTGCCAAGGTCAATTTGTCCTTTAACTCTTAGAATCTCTTTTCGCAAGTGTCGATCCATTGAAATTTAGCTTCCTTATGCGTCAATTTTGTCAATGGAGCAACATGGACGAGAAATTCTCCACGAATCTTTGGTAGTAACTGGCCAAGCCTAATAAGTTGTGTACCTTAGTAGGGGTTGTGTCCCTTGGCCAGTCTTTAACTGCTTCACTTTTGACTATCAACTTTGATACCCCCTCCTAATACTATGTGCCCAGGAATGGCCATCAAGCTTAACCAAAACTCGTACTTGCAAAATTGGGCGTACAACTTATGATCTCGGGGTGTATGTAAAATTGTTCAGAGATGCTCTGCGTGCTCTGCTTCTGATCGGGAATACACCAGGATATCATCTATGAACATGATCACAAAAATATCCAAATATAGTGCATTGGTGAGGCCAAAGGACATAACGCGGAACACATGATGGCTATATCTTGTCCGAAAGGACGTCTTCGGAACATCTTACTCTTTGATTTTTAGCTGATGATACCCAGATATGAGGTCGATCTTGCAAAAATTCTTGGCACATTGCAACTGATCGGACATATCTTTGATCCTCGAAAGCAGATACTTGTTCTTAATGGTTACCTTGTTCAGCTGTCAATAATCAATACAAGTCCTCAAAGAACAATCTTTCTTTCAAACAAATAGCACTAGGGCTCCCCACATGAAAGTACCTGGTCGAATAAAGCCCTTATCAAAAAGGTCCTTCAACTGGTCTTTCAATTCCTTCAACTTGGCAGGAACCATCTTTTACGGGGAAATTGATATTGGTTGCATATCAAGTGGCACATAGATAGAAAACTCAAATTCCCTCTCGGGTGGAATACCCGAGGGCTTGTCAGGGAACACATCGGGAAATTCATTAATGACCGGAACCAACTGAAGGGTGGGAGGCTTTGCCTCTGTGACTTGCACTCCTAAAAAGTTGTAGAAACTTCCTTTTCTGATCATCTTTCGGGCCTTAACATAAGAAATAATCTTCCCCTTTGGCGTCGCAACATTGCCCTTCAATTCGAGTCCCGAAAAGTTAAAACAAATAACTTTCTTCCAGCAATCCACTATAGCATAACAAGAGGATAGCCAATCCATGCCTATAATAGCATCAAATTCAATCATTTCTAACTCATTCAAATTAGCTGAGGTATGGTGATCATGAATCACCACATCACAACCTCGATATACCCGCCTGACTACCACAGACTTACCCACGAGCGTGGCTACTTCAAACAGTTATCGTAACAATTCAGGTACTTTATCACATTTACCAGAAACAAATGGAGTAATATACGAGGGAGTCACTAGGTCGAAAATAACTAAAAATGAGCCGTCCAGACCCTTTAAAATGTTCAACGGTCGTCCACCGCCTAAGTGGGTTCCATTGGGAGCTGCTTGTGCAGTCTCGCAAAAATGCGAATATCTCTCTACTCCAATATTGTATCGATGAACGACCTAATGTGTTAGAAAATACACTTGTAGATATTGAATTTTATATATATTTCATCCTGTAATTCCATGTATATTAGTAGAAACGTTCTGCTACATTTGACCTAATGTTTAGCGCATTATGAATGTAACTTGTGATGACCTTTGCCAACTTTAGTTTCACAACTCCCTTGACTTCAAAATGTAACACACGAATATCACACGACTAAAATAACTCATAACATAACCTCCATATCATGTTAAGAACCCTAGTCTCACCCCAAAGTATATGTCATAACATTCTCAACTTGTCGACTTTCGACGAAACTTATTTTCTTCGATTCGTTTAGCTTCTAAGCCTTCCAACCCACTTGGTACTTGTTATCCACAATCTTAAAGATTTGTAACCTCCACGGTAACATTATTAACTTACTTTATGTACTTTCAAATATAATCTCGTTTCTGAACTTACATCAATTGACTTACGACATACTCTCACGTATGAAAACATGGGGTGTAACATCATTCTCCCCCCCCCCGGAACATTCGTCCTCGAATTTGACTGATGCGCTTATCAGTGTCATAACCTATAGCTCTTACGAATACTTTACTACTATCCTTTCCATCTAGGCAATTGGTTTGTGAAAATATCTAAAGGCCAGGGCTTTTGTAAGGCCCCGTAAAAGTTTACATAAAACCTGGGGTTTCTGCGGTCACAGCACTGATCTGTGGACTGCATATTTGCCGCAGACTGAAGCAAAAATTTGGGCAAAATTTTTGGACCATTATGCGATCCATTGTGCGGCCGCATAATCATTTTGCAGTCTGCATAACCCCCTCGCACATCCAGCACAAACAATTCTAGAGGGAAGCTCTGCGGCGCATTATGCAACCATAAAATAGGTCTATGGACCGCAGACCAATCGCAGAGTGAGGCAGGAGTGCCCAGTTCCAGAGAGCTATTATGCGGTCTATTTTGCGGACCATAGAAGTGTTATACGGTTGCATTGGCATCCGCTGAAGCATTATGCGGTCGCATATGCGACCACAGATATGCATCAGGGCTTCATTTTTCTAATTTTTGACCCGACTCTATTTTGATATATTGAGGCAAAGGGACACTTTTGAAGCAAAAATCTGATACTTCTAGAGAGAGGGATTACCATAGAGTGAGAGGGGAAGTTCCTAAGTGTATTGATCATTACATCTTGCTCCAAGTTGAAGAATTCACAAGAAAATTTACTAGGTCTTCATCCTAGAGGTAAGATTCTACTCCCTAGCCCTCAATTTCGTGATTTTACTGAAAATAGGTAATGAGAAAAGCAATTCTTGGGTATGGTAGTTGTCCATTATGCATGCATGTACTATCAAGGGTTGGGGGGAGAATGTTTAGTTTAATTGGGTAGACTTTGGGTAGTGGGATGGAGGAATCCACCATAGGAGGACCTTGAAATCATAATACCCATCTAGTGTTTGATAAAATGCTCAAAGGAGCTGGAACCATAAACTCTCTCCTAGTTTATATTCAAGTTTTCTATATTTCTAAATAGATCGAAGAGGCTAAGAATTCTGGAACATTGTAGTAATTTAAAAAGCTCGAAGCGAGGTATGTTGGCTAAACTCATCTCTTAGAATTGAACCCCACAATATCCTTGTAAGTCCCGCGTTGTTCATTATGAATTGATTATTCCGAATAAGCCTTGTGTTGAAAGATACATGTTCAATATGTGTTCCAATGTTCTTGTTATGTTATATTTTATTTGAAAATGTGCTCGAAGCATGCGTTACATATCCAAATGTTATATCTTTAAGTCTGATTCAAATAAAGGCTATTATGCCAAATTGTGTAAGAAATGTCATTGTGTTTAACATTCTTATTTGCTCAATATGTGGACTTAAAGTCTTGAATAGAAATGCTCTGTTGATGATCCGTGATAATGTCTAAAAGTGAAAGAGATGAATATGAAGTATGAAATACGGCCAACGTGCCAAGAGTGACATTGTGTTATGGCCATTGGTGCCAATGAAACGAATGGTATATAAAAGATAATGAAGTGAGTTGTCAATCCTTTAATAATAAACACCCTAGGAGTACTAGTGTGAGAGAGTGGGTTCTATAGGGAGGGCTTAATGTTTCATCAAATTAATCTTCAACCATCACTCAAAGCCTTGAAAATATTCAAGTAGAGCAGCAAAATTCTTCACCCTAAAAGGTAAGACTTCATCACCCCAGCTCTTAATTTCAAACATAGCTATAATGGGGTACTAGTGTGATACTTCATGAGTGTGAGGGTGGTTTATCTTGCATGCATGTGTGATAAAGAGTGTGGGGAAAGAAAGTGAGTTAGAACCATGAACATTTTGCTAATTCTGGGTTCAATTTGTATATTGCTAAAATAGATTGAGGTTGCTAAGGGTTCCGAATAATTGTAGAGCCCAAAGAAGCGAAATTGAGGTATGTATGGCTAACTCTCTTCTTCCTAGAATCGAACTCCCGGTGTCCGAATAATGGGTGTAAGTTTCAACTTGATCATACTAGAATTGTTTGCCTAAGTGTGTTGGATTGAAAGATTCATGTTCCCTAATTATTTTAGATGGTTACCATGTCATCATGCTATTTGAGAACGTAATTATAATTTTTCAAGCTCCTTCCCTTATGTGTGAAATGCCTTATGTGATGGTACTTATCGACATAAATGATGATGTTATTTGAACGAATAAAAAGGGAAAGACATGAATTGTAAAATATTCTCAATTGCCAAGAACTACTTAATAAATGAGGCTGTTTGTGCCATGTAATGAAAGATGGGAAGGAAATGTGAATTTAGTGAACAATTGAAAGAGGTTATGTCTCAAGTGAGATGGCTTAGCCGATCGGGCCGAATCGGATGCCATGTTGTACACATAGTGGAATTTGTGTTGGAATTATTGATTTACATTGTGGATATGGATATGTCTCACTTGAGATTGCTTAGCCGGTCGGGACGAGACCGGACTCCGTGTAAAAACATGGTGGCATTGTGAGTTGTGGCCTTGGCACTAAAGATTATTAATCTAAACCGATGGAAAGATTGAATTGGAAACTATGTGACCCTTACTTGGTGTTTCTTTGTATTTCTATGAAATTCTTATTGATTATTATGATTCTCTTCTCTTGGTTTCACTGTTCATTCTAATAAGATTGGTGTTTGCCTTACATATTAGTACTATTCAACAGTACTAACGTCCCTTTTGTCGGGGGCGCTATATCTTTGAATGGATGTAGGTGGTTCCGTCGCAGATAGTGCTGATCGCAGATAGGTGGTGCTCTCCTTCTCTCCTCATAGCAGTCTTGGTGAGCCCCATTTCTCCCAGGGGTCATGTAGTCCTTCTTTTGTATAAGTTTTTATATGTTGAGGTATGGTCGGGGCCTTGTTGCCGGCATTGTCATGTTGCTCTTTTGTACTCTTAGAGGCTCCGTAGACGTTTACGTGGGTCATGTATGTAGGTTGGGGTGGTCGTTGAATCGAGTTGTATTTTGGGAATTCAACTATCGTATAATATATACAAGGAAAAATGAACTAGCAATGTTTATATATTTATATAATTGATCCCCCCCTGTTTTACAAATGGTGATACGATCCATTTTTGGATTATGAATGAGTCAGGTAGGAAAGGTTTAATAGGCTTGCTCGACCGGGTTCACTCGGCCCCGGGGTTGGGGCGTGACATATTATCTCCGATCGTGGGGCACAGTTCACGATTAATTTGTGGAAGAAATTTCAGTAAGGTTTGGGTACTCAGGTGAATCTTAGTATAGCCTTTCACTCGCAGACTGATGAGCAGGCAGAGCGGACTATTCAGACGCTTGAGGATATATTGTGCGCTTGTGTTCTTGACTTCAAGGGTAACTGGGATGATCATTTTCCACTCATAGAGTTTGCCTACAACAATAGTTATCATGATAGCATTCAGATGGCAATGTTCGAGGCTTTATATGGTAGGAGATGTAGATCTCCCATCGGGTGGTTCGAGATTGGGGAAGCAGAGTTTATAGGGTCAGACCTCTTGCATCAGACTATCGAAAAGGTTAATATCATTACAGCATGGTTGAAAACTGCTCAGAGTCGTCATAAGTCCTATACAGATGTTCGTTTTAGGGATTTGGAGTTCAAAGAAGATGATTGGGTATTCTTGAAGGTTTTCCCTATGAAGGGTATAATGCGGTTCAGTAAGAAAGGGAAATTGAGTCCGAGGTTTGTCGGACCGTATAGGATCATTCAGAGGATTGGTCAGGTGGCTTACAGGCTAGAACTACCTCTATAGATGTCTTTACTGCACCCGGTGTTTCATGTATCCATGTTGAAGAAGGTGGTTGGAGATCCGTCGCTTATTATTCTGGTTGGGACTATTGAGGTTAATGGAGAATTGACTTATGATGATATGCCAGTTTCTATTCTTGATAGGCAAGTCCATAAGCTAAGAAATAAAGAAATTGCCTCCCTGAAAGTACTATGGCGGAACCAGCACGATGAAGAGGCCACCTGGGAGGCCGAGGAAGAAATGAAGAAGAAATACCCTCATTTGTTTGAATAACCATGTATTTTTTAAGTTGTGTTCTATGACAATGCTAAGAGTTTACCTTCTATAAATTATGTATCATTTGTACAGTTGATGTTAAGGGTGTTCCTTTTTGGTGATATACTGCTCGTAAGGCCACGATTGCCGTTATTTTTATGATATGTTGCGTCATTGGTTCATGTATATGTTGTTAGGGTTGGTTTCTGAGATTTTCTGGCAGGTGGATAGGCCCAGTAACAAGGGAAACTCTAGCAAAAATTTTGGAAATTTGGGGAGTTAGTCAGAAGTTTGGAACTGTTGGTATGTGTTATAGCAGCTCAGTCACATTGGTTTCTAATGGCGGATTTTGTCCCTCATTCGAGGATGAATAATCTTAAACGGGAGAGGATGTAAGGCCCAATAAAATTTTACCTAAAACCTGGGGTTTCGTGGTGCCGAAGTGGACTTATGTGTTGAGGATTGTAGAGTGCGTTGGGGAGTTGAAGAAAAGTTTTAGAAGTACAAGGCATTTCTTTGGTCCATTATGCGGTCGCAGAATTGATATGCGGACCACATATCTACCACAGACTGAAGCAGAAATTTGGGCAAAAGTTTTGGACCATAATGCGGTCCATTACGCGGCCCAATAATCATTTTGCGGGCTGCATAACCCCCTCGCCGATCCAGCATAAAAAATTACGGAGCGAAGTTTTATGGTGCATTATGCGACCGTAGAATAGGTTTGCAGACTGTAGAATAGGTCTGCAGATTGCAGATCGGTCACAGAGTGAGGCAAGAGTGCCCAGTTCTGGAGGTCCATTTTGCGGACCGCAGAAGCGTTATGCGGTTGCATATGCGACCGCAGATCTGTATCAGGGCTTTATTTTTTCTAATTTTTTACCCAACCTTATTTCGATATATTGAGGTAAAGGGTCACTTTTGAAGCAAAACTCTGATACTTCTAGAGATAGGGATTACCATAGAGTGAGAGGGAAAGTTCCTAAGCTTATTGATCATTAACTCTTGCTCCAAGTTGAAGAATTCACAAGAAAATTCACTAGGTCTTCATCCTAGAGGTAAGATTCTACTCCCTAGCCCTTAATTTCATGATTTTATTGAAAATAGGTAATGAGAAAAGCAATTCTTTGGTGTGGGAGTTGTCCATTATGCATGCATGTACTACCAAGGGTTGGGGGAAGAATGTTGAGCTAAATTAGGTAGACTTTGGGTAGTGGGATGGAGGAATCCACCATAGGAGGACCTTGAAATCATAATACCCGCCTAGTGTTTGATAAAATGCTCGAATGAGCTGGAACCAGAAACTCTCTCCTAATATGTGTTCAATTTTGCTATATTTCTAAATAGATAGAATAGGCTAAGAATTCCGGAACATTGTAGTAATTTAAAAAGCTCGAAGCGAGGTATGTTGGCTAAACTCATCTCTTAGAATTAAACCCCACAATATCCTTGTACGTCCCGAGTTGTTCATTATGAATTGAGTATTCCGAATAAGCCTTGTGTTGGAAGATATATGTTCAATATGTGTTCCAATGTTCTTGTTATATTATATTCTATTTGAAAATGTGCTCGAAGCATGGGTTGCATATCCAAATGTTATATCTTTAAATCGTGATTCAAATGAAGGCTATTATGCCAAATTGTGTAAGAAATCTCAATGTGTTTAACATTCTTATTTGCTCAATATGTGGACTTAAAGTCTTGAATGGAAATGCTCTGTTGTTGATGATCCGTGATAATGTTTGGAAGTGAAACAGATAAATATGAAGTATGAAATACGGTCAACGTGCCAAGAGTGACATTGTGCTATAGACATTGGTGCCAATGAAATGAATGGTATATAAAATATAATGAAGTTAGTTGTCAATACTTTAAATAAATAACCACCCTAGGAGTATCGTTAGTCATTGAGGAAGGGTAGGACGAAATAACCTAACCCCAAAACTACACGTGTCGATGTAGGGCAAAGTGTGATTGTACCCCTTTATGGGGATGAGATTGATGTGATGAAAATATTCCCCTTTATTGGGATGAGATGATTGCTAGAAAAGGGTAATGTCAATCCACACGGCATTGTGGTGAGACAGCCTAGCCGGTCGAGTCGTGATCGGACGCCAGCACATATGGTGGTGATTGTGTTTGAGATTACGATTAAGACAATGATCGGGACTAAGATAATGATTGTGATTGTGGTCGATGTTTTTGGGTGAGACGGCCTAGCCGATCGGGCTGTGATCGGACTCCATGCTCAAAATCACGGTGATATATCGGTGCTAAGTTCTCCCAAACTTAAAATGTGGAAATTTACTTGAAAACTTGTCTTGATCCTAATTTGATGTTTTGGTATTGTTTGAGGCTCCCATTGATTTTATGATTGTCCTTCCTTGTGTTATCATTCGTTCTATTTAGAGGGTGTTTAGTCATTTATACTAGTACTATTCCATATGTACTAACGTCCCTTTTGCCAAGGGCGCTGCATATTTAATGGATGCAGGTGGTTTCACAGCAGGTGGCATTGATCATTGATAGCAGTACACCCTCTTCTCAGCAGATTTAGTAAGCCCCACTTCATTCGGGGTCGTGTATCTTTTGTCCCACATGTATTATATTTTGAGTTATAGCTGGGGCCTTATTTCTAGTGTTATCATAGTATTTTGTATCTGTAGAGGCTCTGTAGATACAGTGTGGGTTGTGTAAGGGTGTTGGGAAAGTCAAACTAGCCTTGTTGTATTTGAATCACTTGTGCACTTTAATTATGATTGTGTATGTATTTTGAGACTATAAAATGAAATGACTAATGGTAATAGAATTGGCATTGTTTACGGAATTCACTTAATGTTTAATTAATGATATAAATGTATCTTCTCTTTATTCATGGGCGGGTTCGGTAGAAGGTATTGTAAAGGCTTGCTTGACTGGGTATCTTGGTTGAGTGACGGTCGCGCTCCCCAAGGTCGGGGCATGACAGCATTCCCCCTTTTAGGCCTCTTTCTCACAGCACGACCTGTGGTCGGAATTCTTCCGATCTCGTAACTGTTGCTATCTTTTGTCATGCAGCCTGTACGATTTCGTCCTTGTTTGTGTGCTGATGCGACTCTTCTCTCCCTTTTCCTCTAACTTTTAGCCAATCTTTAGGCCTTACCTTGTGAATATATATAGAACTTTGACAATTTGTCCCTCTAGGCATCTATTGGTGTACTGAAGTTCTTTACTCGGTACTTTGTCAAACTTACGACTATTGTTATATTTGTTTTATAGCCTCAATTATATATCCTTGTGCCTTTACTGCATCAAGGTAGGTCATACTATACCATAACACTTACTTCGGTTTATGATTACCGAGGTCTCCTACCCAACTCCAGGTTACTCTCTCGTTGCTTATCCTATATGTATAAATCTAAGTCCTTTAATGCTTGCTCATTACTGTGCATCTTAATAATGACAGCTTAATGTCATCTCATACTTTGTAACATTTATCTATCCATTGTTGATTCACCTTAATGTTGATCTGTAATCTACCATTGATAACTCGAAACCTCTTACGTAACACATTGTCACTAAGGCTCACGTCTCATTGGGGAATATTTGAAGTGATTTGCCTGATCTACCTAGGGATGATACGATACTTCAATAACCGTATATTATAGAATCCCAATGTGATTCATCATATGGGTTCTAATCCCGTGCAGTTCATGAAATCCCTTTTCTCAAAATCATTACTCAATCAAAGGTCTAAATGTTATCCTCTTATCTATCACCATTACACCATTATTCTACGACCAGGGCAGCATTTCATCTCTTCTAATTGCTCCTAGTCTTAGGCTCCTCTGAGTTCATTCAGACTGTACCGAGCTTTCTATAACTTACGGAAGCCACCAGCTCTCTTGTTTTGATGGGTTTAATTCTGAGGACTTACCTATGCTCGTCACCTTCTCACTCACCTTTTCTTGTCCTTACTCCTATCTACCTAAAATCTTGTCGCTCTACCATACTTTAGCTTGCAACCTACACATATCTATTCATACTACTCGCAACCTTCCTTTAACTTGCTAGCACCATAGATTTCCTTTCGTGCCTTCTCAGTTGCCTTTAAATATAAGCAATTACTTTTCCTGGTCGTTCTGCTACCTGTTATATGAATACATGGCTTATATCATTGCCCATGAATACTAGAATTTCCTGTAACTCATATGATCTCAAATATCACCTTTTGGTTTTTTTTCTTCCCGTTCATTAGCCACGATAGGTTCCACTTTCCTACGGATTGCATACAATGTTGTTGTGAGACTGTTGTTACAAGAGCATTTCTTCTTTATGTCACTATGCTTAAGTTGAAACCTTCTTCCTTATTTCCTAAGCTAGTCTTTCTTTGTAGTACTTAAGAGAGACCTTTTGACTCTTGTAAAGCTGCGAGCTTATTACATCGTATACCTGAAGGTATTTTTTATGTTCTTACTCGCCTATAATTATCCTTAGTTACTTACCTCCACGCTCGTGTGCTCGTATGGTTGCTTCTGAACTAAAATTTTGAATGTCTCCCCAATGGAACTCTCTTTTATTTCCATAACACCTATACGGCACCATTACCTACCCAAACTCCTATCTTAATATTTCCAGGCATCACATTGTCATATCTGCGAGACTAAATTCCCTATGTTGGGGTTTACTATGTTTATATTGCATGATCTGTAGATTTATTTATATCCTCTTATCTAGCCATAACTAGACTCTTCCTGAATAAACTACTAACTACTCGCCAGTCCATGCTTATATCTATATTTTGTGTAACATCTCTTGGGTTATGTCTTTTGTCTTAACTTACCTCCCACACAAGATCCTAATGTATCAAGTGTCCATTCGCACTATTTTACTAAGAAGGTGTACTGCTATCACTGATCAATGTCTCTTACTGTAGAACCACCTACATCCATTTAAAGATGTAGCGCCCCGGCAAAAGGGATGTTAGTACCGTCGAATAGTACTAGTATGAAAACTAAACACCAATTTAAGAATTTAGAAATACAAGATAATTATGATGAACCAGTGTGGCAATAGAATAATATAGATAATTGTCTCAACCATAGCAAGCTTATTAAAAGCTATCAACCACATTTATAGGATTTAAGATGAGATCCTATGTAACCATCTTCACACAAAGCGGCCATGCCGCCTCACCCGATGTATGCAGGTGGAGGTGTACGTACAATACCACAACTCTAATCTAGCGGCCCTACTGCCTCATCCCAATGTATGTGGGTGGATATATATAACCACAGTACTAAGAACTTACACAAAGCGGCTATGCCACCTCACCCCAATGTATGCGAGTGGTGGTGCCACAACAATACCAAAGCTATACACAAAGCGGTCGTACCGCCTCACCCCAATGTAAGCGGGTGGAGGTG
>AWOL01S0104926.1:17406-41796 GCA_000715115.1 Nicotiana otophora | reverse complement strand
AGAATCTAAACTTTTTGCATTAAGAAGAATATGACAATTCCTTTCATCTTCCATAAAAATAATACTAACAGAGAACTCAATTTTGAGTTTGCCTTATGAATAATAGTAGATATACACTCGTAAGTAAATACTAGCTAAAATGAAATAGCGAAGAGAGATAGAAAGAGAGAGTTATGTTTTAAAATTGGAGCGGGTCACTATCTGGGCGGATTATGGGTNCCCGTAACACGGAGTAGAAAAAGCTTACATATTAATTGAATAAATAGTGAAATAAAAAAAATAGAAATACACATCACATAAACAATAAAAAAAATTATAAAAAAAATATCCTCAAATTTTCACGGAGGAACGACAAAAAAATAGCGAAGAAACCCCCCACAAATTTTAAATAAAGAAAAATTATATAATAAAGAACACCCATTGCATAAACAAAAAGAATCTAAACTTTTTGCATTAAGAAGAATATGACAATTCCTTTCATCTTCCATAAAAATAATACTAACAGAGAACTCAATTTTGAGTTTGCCTTATGAATAATAGTAGATATACATTCGTAAGTAAATACTAGCTAAAATGAAATAGCGAAGAGAGATAGAAAGAGAGAGTTATGTTTTAAAATTGGAGCGGGTCACTATCTGGGCGGATTATGGGTTGGGGTTTATGTTAGGCCAATGGGACGGTGACATGTGGATATTAATTAAATTTTCTTTTTTTTATGAATTTTCTGTTAGTAATAAGGGTAATGTTGAACCAAAAAATAATAGTAGGGCATTTTTATTCAAATAGGTGGACGAAAGATNTTGGGGTTTATGTTAGGCCAATGGGACGGTGACATGTGGATATTAATTAAATTTTCTTTTTTTTTTTATGAATTTTCTGTTAGTAATAAGGGTAATGTTGAACCAAAAAATAACAATATGGGCATTTTTATTCAAATAGGTGGATGAAGGATAATTTTGTACCAATTCCAATACTTCCCTTTTCCGTACAAAGTATCCACTCTCCAAAGCTAAGAGGGTACATTGGTCTTTCAAGAATATGGAGAAGTCCCAGAAGGATAAAAAAGTAAATTAGACATTCTTCATCTTCACCTGGTTCTGAGCTGCTCAAACTAGGCCAGTGTTTTTCTGTTAACGGTTGCTTCTAATTTTCTGTCATCAAATTCACATACAAAATTTTTATATCTCCAGCTGCAAAATTCTCCCCTAAAATCCTACATACCATCTTCTTATTCTTCCTAATTTCTCAACAATTAGTAATTTTTTCTTTTTTCTTTTTAATACCAAATCTACGCTACAAAACAAAGCTGTGTCAACTTGTATAGAAAAGCATAAAGCTCTAATCTTTAGCTCAAAATGATCCCTAAAGTTTCAATCTTGGGAACAATGAAGAAGCAAAAACCAAATTCACAATCCAATTTCAACAACCACTTTGATCTTCTTTCTGAAGAAATTGTCTTTTCAATTCTTGATTATCTTAATGACAACCCAATTGACAAAAAATCATTTTCTCTTGTTTGTAAGACTTTTTATGCTACTGAATCTCACCATAGGAAAATCTTGAAACCCCTTAGGTCAGAACACTTGACAAAGATTCTTAGCAGATACCCACAAGTTAACCATCTTGATCTTTCCCTTTGTCCTAGAATTACAGACAGTTCACTCACAGTTATAGCTAGTTTTTGCAAGGAAATGTTGAGGTCAATTAATCTTTCAAGGTCTAAGTTTTTTACTCATTTGGGGTTGTCCAATTTGGTGTTAAACTGTGGGAATTTGGTTGAAATTGATTTGTCAAATGCCACTGAGTTGAAGGATGTGGGTGCTGCTGCATTAGCTGAGGCAAAGAACTTGGAGAAGTTGTGGTTGGTGAGGTGTAAGTCTATAACAGATATTGGACTTGGTTGTATTGCTGTAGGCTGCAGGAAGCTGAGGTTGCTTAGCTTGAGATGGTGTTTGGGTGTTGGTGATTTAGGTGTGGGTTTAATTGCTGTTAAGTGTAAGGAGATTCGTTGTTTGGATCTTTCTTACCTGCCGGTAATGGATCTTTTCTTCCCTTTATTTTGATTTTGAGATTGTTCTTTTGTGTTGTATATTCTTTTGGATGGTGAGTTTGTTTGGGTTGTTATCTTTTCGTGTTTCCCCTTTTGAGTTTAGTCTAACTTGTTTCTGTTTTATGCTTTCATAGTAAGCTTGTCTGTCTGTCTAATATACTCCCTCCGTTTCAATTTACATGACGTAATTTGATTGGACACAAAGCTTAAGAAAGAAAGGAAGACGTTTGAAACTTGTGAGCTTAAATATACCATAACAGTTGTGTGGCTATAAAAGCTTGTCACTAAGGGTAAATGGGAGATTCAAGTTAAATCTTTTCCAAATTTAGAAAGGTTCCATTCTTTTGAACCTACTAATTAATAAGGAAATAGTGTCATTCTTATTGGAACAGAGGTAATAGTTCATTTGAATGCGTTGTCATGGTAAGAGTATGCGGTTGATTGGTTGGTTGTTCAGTTGACAATATTTATTCTGGACCTGAAGCTGGTGAATTCTTTGTGTATCTTCATGTTGCAATCAATGATTATCATGTGACTTGTCACTTTACTTGAGGATTTTGAGAACTGTTTTATTTCTCATTGTCATACTTTTACCAAGCTAGTTAACAGATTAATTGCTTATCAGATTAATTGATATACTTTCAAAATGGTTATGGAATTGGTTTATTTGAATTCTGATGTATCCTGGATGCCTAATATGCATATGTATGTCTTATAACAAATATAGCTTAAGTGAAGATTGTTTTGGGAATGTTAGTTTGTTATATCTTTAGCATGGTCTTAGAGACTGCTATATTTTATCTTTGTAATTGAATGGAAGAACTTGTATATTATTCCAAGAGGTAACAGGTATAAATACATGTACATAGGGTTCTAACTATGGAAAGAATCAAAAAGGGAAATCCTATACATCTGCTATTAATGCTTATAAATATGCTATCTGCGCACATCACATCAAATGTGACTAAGTTCATTCTATAACAATCTTCTTTCTTAAAACTTCATAAGCATATTTTTGTTCTCTATCTTCCATAAGGAACGTAATGAGTTTGCAGTGGTCAACAAGTGCTTACGTGTCACTAATGCATCAAACTCAATGCTGATTCTTTTGAATTAGAAGGGAAAGGACATCCGTCAAAAAATTATCTAACATTATTACACATTTGCTAATATTCAACCTGTCTTAGACAAGTGTATCCTTTGTATTGTGTTTTCTCCACTGAGGAGATGCGCCTTTTAGCATGCTTCTGGCCTGAAGTTTGCCAAAGAGAAGCTACATTGCAGAGTCCAGCTATTGAATCCTCTTGAACACGTGTAGCTCTACAATCCTATACCTTTTCGGATGAATACTTGAATGTTCTCTTATTGTACTCCTGGATGACTTGAAATTATTGTAGGTTTTATTGCTGTAGAGTATCTAAGCAGATTCTCTCGTATGTGCTCACTGCTAAAGTATTAGTATAAGACCTAGTAAAGTAGCTTAATTTGTCTGGTCTACAGGTCTCAGTTACATTGGTGACCATTAATTACTATGAGAAAGTTCTTGTTGACATGATTTCAAAGTCTTTTTTTTTTACTTACCAGTTTACTACGACTTTGGTTCTGAAATTAAATTCCAGATGTAACAACGTTCTGGTGGCTTCCNCATTGGTGACCATTAATTACTATGAGAAAGTTCTTGTTGACATGATTTCAAAGTCTTTTTTTTTACTTACCAGTTTACTACGACTTTGGTTCTGAAATTAAATTCCAGATGTAACAACGTTCTGGTGGCTTCCTGTATTTATGAAGTTGTTTTATGTTGTCTTTTTCAGTGTCTTGTTATGAGATCCTATCTTCTTTTCTTTCTTCCTTTTTGTTTTGGCTTTGCTATGTTCTTTTTTTTTCTTTCTGCGGGCTCTATCTGAGTATTGTACAATAATGTGTTAATCTTCTTATGATGCAGATCACTAATGAATGCTTATCGTCAATCTCGAAACTGCAATATCTTGAAGATTTGGTTCTAGAAGGTTGCTACGGGATTGATGATGACAGCCTTGCATCCCTCAAGCAAGGCTGCAAGTCACTAAAGGTGTGTACTCCTGAAGACTTTGGTTCTCATATTCTTCTTTCCTTCGGAAAATAGAAAAAAATAAAGGGATATTGTTATTGTGTGGACTACAATTTATGAATTGTGATATAATCCTAGCTTCAAGCACCCTTTCTTTCACATGTACAAAGTATATGGCTACTTTTCTTAATTGCCTCGTTAATAATTGGAGTCTCACGGAACCCAAGGGTGTGGCCTAGTGGTCAATAAAGTGGGTTACGAACCATGAGGTCTCAGGTTCAAATCCCAGCAGAGGCGAAAAGACTAGGTGATTTCTTCCATCTGTCCAAGCTTGGAGGACAGACTTACCTGGTACTTGTTGCTGGTGGGAGGTAGCAGGTATCTCGTTCTCGTGGAATTAGTCGAGGTCCGCATAAGCCGGCCCGGACATCACAGTTATCAAAAACAAAAAATAATACTTGGAGTCTCACTATGCCAACACTATTATAAGTTCTCTGAGATAGTTAATAATTTGGGTAACCCGGAGTATAGGCAGCTCAGAATTCTACCTGATTGTCAGATGTCCCAAAGAAGTGGCCTATTATGAAATTAAAGTGTTCCCTTGCACATCATTATCTGTTTTTGTTTTTGCTCCCATTTACAAGTTATTTCTGCTTTTCATTCAAAGTCACTGTTGACTAATATCACTACATGTATGTTGGCTTTTTTCAGGCACTTGATATGTCAAGCTGTCAGAATGTTAGTCACGTGGGTTTGTCATCTCTCACTAGCAGTGCCGAATGTCTGCAGCAACTTATCTTAGCATATGGTTCTCCTGTAAGGCTTAACTGACTTAAGCATCTTTCAGTAGTATGAGTTTTAATTCGATTGATGATTTACAATTATTGGTATTTCAGGTAACATCAGCTGTCGCGGATAGCTTGCAGAAGCTTTCCAGGTTGCGGTCCGTCAAACTAGATGGTTGCCAAGTTACATGCTCTGGACTGAAAGCTATTGGAAATTGGTGTGTTTCACTAAGGGAACTGAGCTTAAGTAAATGCTTGGGGGTGACGGATGAAGGTCTCTGCTCCCTCGTAACAAAGCACAAAGACTTAAGGAAGCTTGACATTACTTGTTGCCGCAAGATAACTCACGTATCGATTTCCCATATAACAAATTCCTGTGCCTCCCTTACTTCTCTCAGGATGGAGTCTTGTACTCTAGTCCCGAGAGAAGCTTTTGTTCTAATTGGACAGCGTTGCCAGTACCTTGAAGAGCTTGACCTTACGGACAACGAAGTTGACGATGAAGGTCACCCCTTTGCCCTAAAGGTTTCAGGCTTTTGTCGTAATTTCAAAACTTCCACCTTTTTGTATCTTATGCTCTCCTACATATGCAGGCTTGAAGTCCATTTCCAAGTGTGCCCGTCTTTCCAGCCTAAAGCTGGGGATCTGCCTGAATATAACTGATCAGGGCGTTACTCACATTGGCATGTGCTGCTCAAATCTTAAGGAGCTTGATTTCTACAGGTGTATATTTCACAGTGCTTCATATCTTGTGCAATTTCTTTGAACTTTTTTTTTTTTGGTGATAGACTGGGAAACTCTTAACTCTACGCTATGACGTTCGAGAGATAAAGTGTGCTGATCGCTGGATTAATTATTCTTCTTGACAGATCAGCTGGAATTTCCGACTTGGGAATATTAGCAATTGCTCGCGGTTGTGTTGGCCTTGAAATGATCAATATTGCCTATTGCAATCGTATTACTGATGGCTCGTTCATATCTTTATCCAAGTGTTCAAAGTTGAATACACTCGAAAGTAGAAGTTGTCCTTTTGTCACATCTTTTGGTCTTGCCGCTGTTGCTGTGGGATGTAAGCAACTTACCAAGCTAGACATCAAAAACTGCCGCAACATTGATGATGCTGGAATGATTCCACTTGCTCACTTCTCGCTTAACCTCAAACAGGTAACTACAGTTTCTCTTTCATTGAATGTAATGTTCGACGAAGTGGAGCATTGGCATCTAATAATAGCTGGTCATCTGTCAAATACACAGATAAATTTATCGTACACTTCAGTGACGGACGTGGGGCTGTTGTCTCTTGCCAGCATCAGAAGTCTGCAGAACATGACAATCCTACACCTGAAAGGTTTGTCTCCCGGTGGACTAGGAGCTGCACTTTTGGCTTGCGGCGGACTTACTAAAGTTAAGCTGCAGACATCATTTAAACCGTTGCTACCACAACCTCTTCTTCAACATTTAGAAGCCCGAGGTTGTGTCTTCCAATGGAGAGAGAAACCATTTCAGGTGCTTTTCTCATATGATTCTAACCTTTTCCATTTCCTCTGAAAAGTATGTGATGCCACTTCATGCAGTTTCAGAGCCTTTCTTGTTATTGAGACAATAAAAGAGGCGTTTTTGCTTTGATTATCTTTGTTGTAATAATGAAAATGTCTTATTTCTTACTCCTATTGGTTAAACACAGGCTGAAGTAGATCCACTATGCTGGAAGATTCAGCTGGATAATTTAGATGAAGATTAGAGTAAACCGTTTGAGCCGTTTATGCTGGTGGCCTGTGATGAAATGGATCGTCGTCCCAAAGGTTAAGTCATTTGTTCATCTGTTAGCACTTCATCAGGCATTAGGTGCATTGTTTATGGTGCATGTTTTCCGCGTTTCGCGTCTGTAACTTGTTCATATGTATTCTCTAAATACTCGGTAAATTCCAAAGAGGGAAAGTCATTTGCCATTCAGCATTGCCCTGGCATTAGATCAATTTTGTCACAAATGTTATGAGATGGATTGAACAGATTGAGAAAACCATGTTTCAATAACTGCTTTGTGAATCGTTTATTGCTTTCTACTTAAAAAAAATTATAAGTTACTACAAGAAGCTTTCATCTTTCCTTAAAACGTCACTCGATCTTTCGAGAAAAAGAACAGCAGAAAGTATAGTCTCACAACTTGCTAGTTAAACTATGCACCAAGATGAAGCAGCATGCGTCGGTCCGTAGAACTTATAATAAGGAGATGGTTGTGGCGCAAAATACTCATGTGCACCTATGTCATTCGGCTTGTGCGCAAGCTCGCCCCCTTATGTTATGGAAGAATTGAGGAAAAATGCCATTGAATGGTCGTAATCGTTAACAACCCAACCGACGTCCACCATAAAGGTTAGGGTGGTGTCATAAGTACCTTTCNGGCTCGTTCATATCTTTATCCAAGTGTTCAAAGTTGAATACACTCGAAAGTAGAAGTTGTCCTTTTGTCACATCTTTTGGTCTTGCCGCTGTTGCTGTGGGATGTAAGCAACTTACCAAGCTAGACATCAAAAACTGCCGCAACATTGATGATGCTGGAATGATTCCACTTGCTCACTTCTCGCTTAACCTCAAACAGGTAACTACAGTTTCTCTTTCATTGAATGTAATGTTCGACGAAGTGGAGCATTGGCATCTAATAATAGCTGGTCATCTGTCAAATACACAGATAAATTTATCGTACACTTCAGTGACGGACGTGGGGCTGTTGTCTCTTGCCAGCATCAGAAGTCTGCAGAACATGACAATCCTACACCTGAAAGGTTTGTCTCCCGGTGGACTAGGAGCTGCACTTTTGGCTTGCGGCGGACTTACTAAAGTTAAGCTGCAGACATCATTTAAACCGTTGCTACCACAACCTCTTCTTCAACATTTAGAAGCCCGAGGTTGTGTCTTCCAATGGAGAGAGAAACCATTTCAGGTGCTTTTCTCATATGATTCTAACCTTTTCCATTTCCTCTGAAAAGTATGTGATGCCACTTCATGCAGTTTCAGAGCCTTTCTTGTTATTGAGACAATAAAAGAGGCGTTTTTGCTTTGATTATCTTTGTTGTAATAATGAAAATGTCTTATTTCTTACTCCTATTGGTTAAACACAGGCTGAAGTAGATCCACTATGCTGGAAGATTCAGCTGGATAATTTAGATGAAGATTAAAGTCAACCGTTTGAGCCGTTTATGCTGGTGGCCTGTGATGAAATGGATCGTCGTCCCAAAGGTTAAGTCATTTGTTCATCTGTTAGCACTTCATCAGGCATTAGGTGCATTGTTTATGGTGCATGTTTTCCGCGTTTCGCGTCTGTAACTTGTTCATATGTATTCTCTAAATACTCGGTAAATTCCAAAGAGGGAAAGTCATTTGCCATTCAGCATTGCCCTGGCATTAGATCAATTTTGTCACAAATGTTATGAGATGGATTGAACAGATTGAGAAAACCATGTTTCAATAACTGCTTTGTGAATCGTTTATTGCTTTCTACTTAAAAAAAATTATAAGTTACTACAAGAAGCTTTCATCTTTCCTTAAAACGTCACTCGATCTTTCGAGAAAAAGAACAGCAGAAAGTATAGTCTCACAACTTGCTAGTTAAACTATGCACCAAGATGAAGCAGCATGCGTCGGTCCGTAGAACTTATAATAAGGAGATGGTTGTGGCGCAAAATACTCATGTGCACCTATGTCATTCGGCTTGTGCGCAAGCTCGCCCCCTTATGTTATGGAAGAATTGAGGAAAAATGCCATTGAATGGTCGTAATCGTTAACAACCCAACCGACGTCCACCATAAAGGTTAGGGTGGTGTCATAAGTACCTTTCATCCTCAATCAAATGTCTCGGGCTCAAGTCCTGTGAATGGAGTCTCCTTTGGGAGAGCATTTTACTAATGTCTTGGTTTCAAGTCTTGGGAATGGATATCCTTTACTAGATAGCGCTTTACCATCTTAAGTGAGACCTTCTAGCACATTTTCGAATTAGTCGGGCCACAAAGTGGGTACCGGACTCGGGCGGAGAACGAGAAAAATTGAGATACTAATTAAATGTTCCCGCATTCCATTTTAACTGATTTACATTCTATTATAGGGTCAAAAGTAATTCTCTCTGCGGCAATTCTCTGTCAACTTATTGTTTAAATGAAATTTCTAGCTAGTTATAATTTTAATTTCCAAAAGAAAAATGAATCTATATCTCAATGCTAGACCAAACAATATGTAAATGGAGTAAGTTTAACAAATATTACTCCTTCTGTTTCAATTTAGATGATACACTAATTGAAAATAATTTAACTTTAAACTCTTCATTTTATCCATTTTACTTTTAATGAGAAGCTTTTATAAACACATAAATGTCATGGCCCCACAAAGCTTTTACCCCTTAAGTTTTTAAAATCACAAGTTTCAAAATTCTTCTTTTATTTTCTTAAACTCCGTGTCGAATCAAACTATCTCATATAAATTGAAACAGAGAGAGTATGAGATGGGGAGAGGGAATAACCTCTCTGTAGCTTTGATACATATGTACAGATCAATTTACACTGAATTTTAACATACAGGTTTTCAGCAAACAGGAAATATCTCTGTAGCTTTGATACATATGTACATGGGGAAAAAAATGAAAACAAAGAACGAATAACAGATGTACAGAGGTGGATCCAGGATTTAAATTATATGGGTTCAACCTTTAAGGTTCTGAGCATTGAACTCACTGTATTTTTAAAGTCGTGGATTTAGACCTACCATTTGTTGCAATTTTAGTACATTTTTCACATAAATTTAAGCTTCGCGTCACAAGTACTGAGTTAAGATGAATCGGTAACGGAACTGTGGATCCGCCCCTGTACATAGGCAGAATAATCAGACCCAGACTGTCTTCAAGATTTCATCAGATGTAGGATTTATTTGAGAGCTTATATCCAGAAATAAGAGCTGACACAGCCAAAGCAAAGAATGCCAAGAACTCCATACTAATTGCTGCTACTGAAGAATCTGTGAATATGTTGTCATTATTTTCTCTCATCCTATTTGTCAATGGCACAGCAGATGATGCAGCTGATAATAACAAGTATGCTACCACCTGCAATTTCCGTATAATTTTAGATCAAAATTCAATCAAGAACTACTCTTCCTTTTTCAAGTTTATTGAATTCAATTGTTCATATAAATATAGAAAATCACTAACCTGATCACCAAAGAAGCTTAGCAAAGCTAATTTTTGACGTGAGAATGATTCCTTGCCAGTTGAAAGTTCATGAACTTGTCTCAGAACTTGCAATCCTGTATATAATGTGGACAGAATTGCAATAGCCAACACATACCTGTTGTAACCACATCCCAAAATTCCAATTCAATTTCCGAGATTAGAAATCACTACTACGTCTCGATCCCAAACATGTTGCATCGGCAATATGAATCCTCATTGTTCATGTCGCTCCATTTAAGCTCATTTCGTTCCAGTATTATGCAGTATACACAATTAAAAATAAAAATAAAAAATATATAACAAAATCTATATATATATATATATATATATATATGTATAGATTATTTTTTTTGCTACTGTTATAAACCTCCAGTGGAACTAAAAGATTCCTAAAATACATCGGATATAAAGTAAACATACTAACATGACTAAAACTTGATCAAAACAAATTGATATTACCTATACTTATTTTTTAATTCAAAGAAAAAAAATATTATGATTATTGTCCAAACGAAGTGTATACCTGTATTCTTCATATCGATCAAAATCTTTCCAATCACCATGAGTATTGCTAGCCATGACAATGAAAGCAATCAGTGAAAAAACCAAGGCAAGACCATGTAAAAGTAAAGAACCCCTCTTCACCATATCTTCTCTTTTCCACCTTTTGACGATGTTGGAGACTCCCGCGGCGATTCCCGGTGCTTGGCTCTCTCCATCTCCGGCTGCCGGAGGTGTAGCAGGGGCTGGCAAAGCATCTGTTACCTTATGAACGTTTTCATCCGCCATTTTCTCTTTAAAAAACAAGGCCTTTAATAGGCTAATAAAACAGAGAACAGTACGAATTGGGGAAGGTCAAGAATTATTGATAGTTTGGGGATTGGGAAGTTATTATAAGTAGAAGAAGAAAGAAGAGGAAAGAAAAGGAAGTTGAAGGTGGCTTAAAGGATGAGAACATATATTGCATTGCAGAGACAATAAACTAGGACTACACTTCTGTTTTGTTTGCTGTATTTGACAGCTCAGTTTTGTCGTCATTTTTAAATTGGTTCGGGATGAGAAAAAGAAATGTTTTTTTGGTTGTAACTATATGGAGTTATGTACGCCGAAAATACAAGTAGATTGTACATTGAAAAAAATATAGACAGGTTCGAACCTCAATTAGGGTTGCTTATTGGTCAGTTCGATTTTGAATGCTATAGGTTTAACTTGTAAATTTATAAACATGCTAAACCGATACCAATAACATATCGGGGTTGAACTAAAACAATATTTAGCCAGCAGCTACACTATGAATTTAAGGCGTTTGATTAATTGTTAATTTGATCTAATATCTAGTTAGAGATGATTTTTCCGGTTGTATACAGTCAAAACCGAGTTTGTCATTCGAGTGTTTAATCAAGATCGGAGCATGATGAACCGAGGGTCGTCATTATAACATCGAACTATGATGCGAAGTTGTGTTATCGAGCTCAAGATGCAGAGACCGATCAATACCGAGCTCGAGTCAACATCGAGCTCAAGACCCAAAGACCGATCGAGCTCGAGTCAATATCGAGCTCGAGACCTAGAGACCGACCAATACCGAGACCGGCCAAGATCGAGATCGAGCACATGGACAAAAAAGCCGTTATAGCCGCATTTGGGGAGAGAATCTCGACGGAAATCATGGAAAAACTAATTAATTAATCTATCATGGGATCCCCACTATGTATTTTTAATTATATCCAAAGTAGGATTCCTCCACTATATTAAGAGTGGTTATCATTCATTCAGGGACAGATTCATACATTGATACACTCTCACATTTCAAAGATGATTGAGATTTACACACATATAGTAAAGATTATCCTTTTTTGGGCTTTGGACATTGATTCATCTTGTTCATTTATCAATCATTCTTTACTCAAATTGGGTTTGTATTCATACTTTTTTACAGTCAATATTCGATATATTTTTACTTATTTTTTCGATTTGTACCAAGTTATACCACGTATCCTTAGAACTACGTATAAATTCAACTCTATCCGTTTTTCGGGTAAACAGTTTGGCGCCCACTGTGGGGTTAAGGATAACAGTGGTTGTTTGGTACGAATCTCTACAAAACACACCATTTTACACTTGCTCTTGGAAGTGTCTTTGATTTCAGGTTAAAAACGACGAACTCTCAATTAATGGCCCTACTTATCGACAACGAAGCTGGCCTTCAAGATGAGAACAACAACCTGACAACCGGGGATGAAAGGTCACCCGTTGGAGCTCGGGCCGTAGATCCAATTGACGTTAATTCACATGTGGCCATTAAGGCGAACCAACGTTCTGACCCCGAAAATAACATTCATGGTGGAACTCGATCTACAGTTCGAAGTACCCAAAATGTTGGAGAAGACGGGATCAACCTGCGTATGATTTTTGAAATATTGCAAGCTCAACAGGTAGCAATAGCTCCGTTGCAGAGCCAAAGCCAGGCACCGAGCAGGGCCGAACCCGGTCCACCCCGAGAAGTCACCCACGAAACGGGTCCAGCTATAGTTAGATCAAATGAAGAAGAATCGGGGACTAATCCCGAAATTATTAAGATGTTCGAGGAACTGACAAAACGAATTGAATGAGGAGAAAAAGGGATTTAAGCAGACGACAAAAAAGTAGAAACTTATAACTTCAAGGTTGATCAGATCCCGGGGAAACCACCGGTATTGAAGGGCTTGGATTCCAAAAAATTTGTACAAAAGTCTTTCCCCCCGAGCGCGGCTCTTAATCGATCCCCAAGAAGTTTCGTATGCCCGAAATTCCTAAATATAATGGGACGACCGACCCCAACGAACATGTCACCTCTTACACATGTGCCATTAAAGGAAACGATCTAGAAGACGACGAGATTGAATCCGTACTATTGAAAAAGTTCGGGGAAACCCTGTCAAAGGGGGCAATGATATGGTATCATAATTTACTGCCTAACTTTATCGATTCTTTTGCTATGCTTGCAGATTCTTTTGTAAAAGCACACGCCAGAGCCATAAAGGTTGAAACCAGGAAGTCGAACCTTTTCAAGGTAAGGCAAAAAGATAACGAGATGCTAAGAGAGTTCATATCTAGCTTCCAAACGAAACGAATGGATCTACCACCGGTCACAGATGATTGGGCCGTTCAAGCTTTCACTCAAGGACTGAACGAACAAAGCTCGATGGCTTCACGACAGTTGAAGCAAAATTTGATCGAATACACGGCTGTTACCTGGGCCGATGTACACAATCGATATCAATCGAAGATTAGAGTTGAAGACGACCAGTTGGGTTCTAGGCCCGTTATTAAAAGGGACATCGACCGAGAACCAAGGTCGAACAAGGACCGATATCGGTCGTATAATGAAGATCGTAGGGGTAGCGAACCTGCACGCAACTCCGTACGAGGCAAAAGGAGAAGTGAGTGAGGCCAAGGGTCTCGGGGGAAGATGAACAAGAATGGATTCGACAGGCATATACCAGACCTAAGGAAGCACCATAGTTATCGGAATATAACTTCAACATCGATGCATCCGCCATCATGTCGGCTATCGGACTCATCAAAGATACTAAGTGGCCTCGACCTCTGCAGTCCGATCCAGCCCAGAGAAATCCCAATCAAATTTGCAAGTATCATGGCATCCATGGCCACAGAACTGAAGACTGCAGGCAGTTGAGATAGGAGATTGCTCGGTTATTCAATGAAGAGCACCTTCGAGAATATTTAATTGACCGGGCCAAAAATTATTTTAGAAATAGAGATTTCAATAGACAAAATGAACAAGAAGAGCCACAACACATCATCCACATGATCATCGGAGGGATAAATGTCCCCCAGAGGCCGATGCTTAAACGCACTAAGATGTCGATTGTAAGTGAGAAGCGATCTCGGACTCAACACACCTAAAGGAACCTTGTCCTTTAGTGACGAAGACGCAGAAGGAATCATGCAACCCCATAACGATGCATTGGTAATATCTGTACTTATGAATAAAACTCAAGTTAAGCGTGTGTTAATTAATCCAGGTAGTTCGGCCAACATCATTCGATCAAGGGTCGTAGAGCAACTCGGTCTATAGGACTAGGTCGTGCCTGCAACCCTGGTACTAAATCAATATGGCATGTGAGACTACTAAGGGAGAGATAATCTTGCTAGTCAACGTGGCCTGGACCATCCAAGAAATAAAGTTCCACGTGATCGAGGGCGATATGAGATATAACGCCCTGTTCGGGAGGCCATGGATCCACAATATGAGAGCAGCGCCCTCGACCCTTCACCAGGTTATGAAATTCCCAACATCGGAGGGAATCCAAACTGTCTACAGGGAGCAACCGGCCGCAAAAGAAATGTTGGCCATCGAAGAAGTGATTTCGATATCTTCACTATCATCGACAAAGGGATCAGATTCAAAGGAGGAACGAGATACCAAATAGCAATCACAAACACCAGCCTCGACCCAACTAGAGAATTATAAGACTGACAAAGATGATGACTATGGGGTCCCTCGATTTTTCGTGGTCCCCGATAATTCCGACGCTACCAAATCAACGGTCGAAGAACTGGAGCAAATCACGCTAATCGAACATCAACCCGAGCGAAAGGTATACCTGGGCACGGGGTTAGATCCCGAGATGAGGAAAAAGCTTATTCAATTTCTTATAGCTAACATGAATTGTTTCGCTTGGTCCCATCTTGACATGACAGGGATCCCACCGAAAATAACCAATCATAGACTAAGCTTGGATCCGAAATTCCATCCGATAAAGCAAAAAAGAAGGCCTCAGTCCGAGGTCAAACATGCCTTTATCAAGGACGAGGTAACCAAACTTCTTAAAATAAGTTCAATTCGAGATGTAAAATACCCCAAATGGCTAGCAAATGTGGTGGTAGTCCCTAAAAAGGGAAACAAACTTAGAATGTGTATAGATTATAAAGACCTGAACAAAGCATGCTCTAAGGATTCTTTTACTTTGCCTAATATCGATTATATGATCGATGCCACGGACGACCACGAGACTCTCAGTTTTCTCGATGCCTACTCCGGGTACAACTAGATACAGATGAACCCGGAGGATCTGGAAAAGACCTCGTTTATCACTAAGTATGGTACCTACTATTATAACATACTGCCATTCAGTCTAAAAAATGATGGTGCAACTTATCAACGCCTAGTAAATCGAATGTTCGAAAAGCAAATAGGGAAATCAATGGAAGTTTATATTGATAACATGTTAGTTAAGTCCCTAAGAGCAGAGGACCATTTAAAGCATTTGCAGGAAACTTTCAACATACTGAGGGAGTACAATATGAAGCTCAACCCCGAAAAATGTGCATTCGGGGTTGGCTCGGGAAAGTTTCTTGGTTTCATGGTGTCCAATCGAGGAATCGAGATCAACCCTGATAAAATCAAAGCTGTCGAGGACATCACGGTAGTAGATAATGTAAAGGTCGTGTAGAGGCTAACATGGCGGATAGCCACCCTAGGACGATTCATTTCTAGATCCTCAGATAGGAGCCACCATTTTTTCTCACTGCTTAAGAAGAAAAGCAACTTTGCATGGACTCCAGAATTCCAGCAGGCTTTGGATGAACTAAAGCGGTATTTATCGAGCCCGCCACTGCTTCATACCTCAAAACTGGACCAACAGCTTTACCTGTACTTAGCTATCTCAGAGATAGCGGTAAGTGGAGTTCTGGTTCGAGAAGAACGAGGTATGCAATTCCCCATTTATTATGTCAGTCGGACCTTAGGCGAAGCCGAAACTAGATATCCACACTTAGAAAAATTAGTGCTTGCTTTAATAAGCGCCTCTAGGAAACTAAAACCATATTTCCAGTGTCATCCGATACATGTTGTAACGACTTATCCTTTTCGAAACATTTTGCACAAACCCGAGCTATCAGGCCAATTAGCCAAATGGGCCATAGAAATCGGCGGGTACGATATTGAGTATCGACCCCGAACTGCTATTAAATCTCAAATCTTGGCAAACTTCGTGGCTGACTTTACGCCGGCCTTCGTACCCGAGATTGAAAAATAACTACTGATAATATCGGGTACCTCTTCGGGATTATGGACCCTCTTTACGGACAGTGCCTCGAATGCAAATGGGTCCGGACTAGGCATTGTACTAAATCCACCCACAGGTAATGTAGTTAGACAATCTATCAGAACTAAAAAATTGACTAACAATGAGGCCGAGTACGAGGCCATGATTACAGATCTCGAACTAGCGAGAAGCGTGGGAGCGGAAGTCATAGAGGCTAAGTGTGATTCCCTCCTCGTGGTAAACCAAGTTAACGGGACTTTCAAAGTCCGAGAAGATCGAATGCAGAGGTACTTGGATAAACTATAAGTGACTCTACATCGATTTAAGGAATGGACTTTGCAACATGTACCCAGAGAACAGAATAGCGAGACCGACGCTCTTGCAAACTTAGGTTCATCAGTCGAAGATGACGAACTCAACTCGGGGACTGTCATACAACTCATGAGATCAGTATTCGAAGAAGGTCACGCCGAGATAAACTCCACAAGTTTAACCTGGGATTAGAGAAACAAATATATAGAGTACTTCAAGCACGAGAAGCTTCCATCAGATCCAAAGGAATCGAGAGCTCTGCACATAAAGGCAACACGGTTCACCTTGTCCGAAGACGGAACGCTGTTTAGAAGGACGTTTGATGGACCATTGGCAATATGTTTGGGACCAGGAGATACCGATTACATCCTACGGGAAATTCACGAGGGTACTTGTGGAAACCATTCCGGTGCTGATTCGCTGGTCCACAAAGTAATCAGAGCAGGATATTATTGGACCAATATGTGCAAGGATGCAAGGGAGTTCGTTCCAAAATGGAACATATGCCAAAGATATGCGCCCATGATTCATCAACCCGGGGAGTTACTCCACTCGGTCCTATCTCCATGGCCTTTCATGAAATGGGGAATGGACATCATTGGCCCCCTTCCATCGGCCCCAGGTAAGGCTTAGTTTATTTTGTTTATGACTGATTATTTCTCTAAATGGGTTGAAGCACAGGCTTTCGAGAAAGTTAGAAAACAATAAGTGATAGACTTCATTTGGGACCACATCATATGTCGATTCGGGATGCCATTCGAGATTGTATGTGATAATGGAACACAATTAATCGACAACAAAGTAACTAGATTTCTCGATGATCACAAGATCAAAAGGATCCTATCAACACCGTATCATCCCAGCGGGAACGGACAAGCCGAATCAACCAACAAAACCATTATCCAAAATCTTAAGATAAGATTGACTGACGCCAAAGGAAAATGGAGAGAAATACTACCCGAGGTCCTATGGGCATACCGCACAACATCAAAATCTAAGTACCGGATCAATACCATTCTCGTTGGTTTATGGAGCCAAAGCCCTGATCCCCGCCAAGGTCAGAGAACCTAGCATCAGGTTTTGATATGCAACAGAGGAGTTGAATAACGAGTCAATGAATACGAGCCTAGAATTGTTGGACGAAAGACGAGAAGATGCTCTCGTCCGATTGGCCGCCCAAAAACGGCGAATTGAGAGATACTATAATCGAAGGACCAATCTTCAATATTTTAAATCGAGGACTTGGTGCTAAGGAAAGTCACCCTCTACATCTGAAATCCGAATGAAGGGAAACTAGGTCTGGACTGGGAAGGACCGTATCAGGTTCTCGAGATCGTCGGAAAAGGATCCTACAAGCTCGGTGTGATAAACGACAAACAACTATAGAGCAATTGGAATGTATCACACCTAAAGCGATACTACTGCTAAGGTAAGACCCTCCCATGTTCATTTGTGTTTCGAAACTAACCCTTGCAGGTGTTCGACCAGAAGCAGGGATAGATTCCTCAACTCGAAGCCTTTAGGTCTAAAAGCACACGTTGCACTTTTTTTCCCTTAGACCGGTTTTGTCCCAAGTGAGTTTTTTGGCAAGGTTTTTAATGAGGCAACCACTAATCGTGCTAACTTAGAGTAATTCAACAGTATTTGAGGCCTCTTTACAATCAACCATGAATACTGGGGAGCATTGCCCATGAATATAGCAAGTTCGATGCAAGGAAGTTACTTCATGGCAACAGGGTCTCGACAGGAAAAATTTGTAAGGGCCAAATGGTCAAACGAACCATGCCCGCATAGTTTGCTCGAGCCCTGGAACAAAACATGTACACATGTATGATGACCTATAAAGAGAAATTTCTTCTTTACCAATATCTCATACCCTAGAAAGGTTCTTCTACTTCATATTCTCGATCTGTTATGCAAGCAGGTTTAAGGGTCGACCATGACCGGAGTTCGAATGATTACCCCATAAATCGGGGACTGCCATCCGAAAAATCAACGAGATCGAATTATACAAAGCCTAAGGGCTACGTTGCTTCGAGTTCGATAAATCATTCTCACTCGTCTATAAAACCTAAGGGCTACCTTAATTTGAGTTCGAGAAATCATCCTCACTCGACTACAAAGCCTAAGGGATACCTTAATTCGAGTTCGAGAAATCATTCTCACTCTACTATAAAGCCTAAGGGCTACCTTAATTCGAGCTCGATCAAACACTCACTCGGTCATAATAGCCTAAGGGCTATTTTTTCTTCGAGTTCGAGCAAACACTCACTCGACCATAATAGCCTAAGGGCTGCTTTTATTTCGAGTTCGAACAAACACTCACTCGACCATAATAGCCTAAGGGCTGCTTTTATTTCGAGTTCGAACAAACACTCACTCGACCATAATAGCCTAAGGGCTGCTTTTATTTCGAGTTCGAACAAACACTCACTCGACCATAATAGCCTAAGGGCTGCTTTTATTTCGAGTTCGAACAAACACTCACTCGACCATAATAGCCTAAGGGCTGCTTTTATTTCGAGTTCGAACAAACACTCACTCGACCATAATAGCCTAAGGGCTGCTTTTATTTCGAGTTCGAACAAACACTCACTCGACCATAATAGCCTAAGGGCTGCTTTTATTTCGAGTTCGAACAAACACTCACTCGACCATAATAGCCTAAGGGCTGCTTTTATTTCGAGTTCGAACAAACACTCACTCGACCATAATAGCCTAAGGGCTGCTTTTATTTCGAGTTCGAACAAACACTCACTCGACCATAATAGCCTAAGGGCTGCTTTTATTTCGAGTTCGAACAAACACTCACTCGACCATAATAGCCTAAGGGCTGCTTTTATTTCGAGTTCGAACAAACACTCACTCGACCATAATAGCCTAAGGGCTGCTTTTATTTCGAGTTCGAACAAACACTCACTCGACCATAATAGCCTAAGGGCTGCTTTTATTTCGAGTTCGAACAAACACTCACTCGACCATAATAGCCTAAGGGCTGCTTTTATTTCGAGTTCGAACAAACACTCACTCGACCATAATAGCCTAAGGGCTGCTTTTATTTCGAGTTCGAACAAACACTCACTCGACCATAATAGCCTAAGGGCTGCTTTTATTTCGAGTTCGAACAAACACTCACTCGACCATAATAGCCTAAGGGCTGCTTTTATTTCGAGTTCGAACAAACACTCACTCGACCATAATAGCCTAAGGGCTGCTTTTATTTCGAGTTCGAACAAACACTCACTCGACCATAATAGCCTAAGGGCTGCTTTTATTTCGAGTTCGAACAAACACTCACTCGACCATAATAGCCTAAGGGCTGCTTTTATTTCGAGTTCGAACAAACACTCACTCGACCATAATAGCCTAAGGGCTGCTTTTATTTCGAGTTCGAACAAACACTCACTCGACCATAATAGCCTAAGGGCTGCTTTTATTTCGAGTTCGAACAAACACTCACTCGACCATAATAGCCTAAGGGCTGCTTTTATTTCGAGTTCGAACAAACACTCACTCGACCATAAAGCCTAAGGGTTATTTTTTTCTACGAGTTCGAGAAAACACTCACTCGACCATAATAGCCTAAGGCTGCTTTTATTTTGAGTTTGAACAAACACTCACTCGACCATAAATCCTAAGGGATATTTTTTCTTCGAGTTCAAGAAATCATTCTCACTCGACTACAAAGCCTAAGGGCTACCTTAATTCGATTTCGAGAAATCATTCTCACTCAACTATAAAGCCTAAAGGTTACCTTAATTTGAGTTCGAGCAAACCCTCATTCGACCATAATAGCGTAACGGCTGTTTTTTCTTCGAGTTCGAGCAAACACTCACTCGACCATAATAGCCTAAGGGCTATTTTTTCTTCGCGTTTGGGCAAACACTCACTCGACCATAATAGCCTAAGGGCTGTTTTTTCTTTGAGTTCGAGCAAACACTCACTCGACCATAATAGCCTAAGGGCTGCTTTTATTTCGAGATCGAACAAACACTCACTCGACCATAAATCCTAAGGGATATTTTTTCTTTAAGTTCGAGGAATCATTCTCACTCTACTACAAAGCCTAAGGGCTACCTTAATTCGAGTTCGAGAAATCATTCTCACTCGACTATAAAGCCTAAGGGATACCTTAATTTGAGTTCGAGCAAACACTCACTCGACCATAATAGCTTAAGGGTTGCTTTAATTCGAGTTTGAGCAAACACTGACTTGACCATAATAGCCTAAGGGCTGCTTTTAATTCAAGTTCGAGCAAATACTCACTCGACTATAATAACCCAAGGGCTGCTTTTATTTCGAGTTCGAATAAACACTCGCTCGACCATAAAGCCTAAGGGCTATTTTTTCTTCGAGTTCGAGCAAACAATCACTCGACCGTAATATCCTAAGGGTTGTTCTTTACTTAAGTTCGAGCAAACCCTCACTTGACCATAAAGCCTAAGGGCTACCTTAATTCGAGTTCGAGAAATCATCCTCACTCAACTTCAAAGCCTAAGGGCTACCTTAATTTGAGTTCGAGAAATCATCCTCACTCGACTACAAAGACTAAGGGCTACCTTAATTCGAGTTCGAGAAATCATCCTCACTCGACTACAAAGCCTAAGGGCTACCTTAATTCGAGTTCAAGAAATCATCCTCACTCGGCTACAAAGACTAAGGGTTACCTTAATTCGAGTTCGAGAAATCATTCTCACTCGACCATAAAGCCTAAGGGTTGTTACTTTACTTCGAGTTCGAGAAAACACTCACTCGACTATAAAGCCTAAGGGCTGTTTTTTACTTCGCGTTCGAGCAAACACTCACTCGACCATAAAGCTAAGGGCCGTACTTTACTTCGAGTTCGAGCAAACACTTACTCGACCATAAAGCCTAAGGGTTATTTTTTTACTTCGAGTTCGAGCAAGCACTCACTTGATCAAAAGGCCTAAGGGCTACACTAGTTCAGTTTTGATCAAATTATCTGAACCCCGGCCTTAGAATACACACTTCAGAATTCTATAAGGCAGAAAGGAAGAAAGTTTTTTATACATGTCAAAAATCATTTACAAGGGCAGCATGGCCCGATCAAATTACTTTACAAAAGACTAAAACTGTCTTATAAGAAACACAAAAATACTAAAAGACTTACTCCTCTCCGGGAGCAGCATCTTCGCCCTTGAGGTCCCCTTCTCTCTCAGATACGCCCGCACTCCCAGTATCATCATCATCAGGAAATTCCAACACTATGGCTTCGGCTTCAAGCTCCTTAGCTTTCTCGATCTCGGCTGTAAGATCGAAGCCACGAGCATGGATCTCTTCGAGAGTCTCCCTTCGAGATTGGCATTTAGCATGCTCGGCAACCCAGTTTGCTTGAGACTGAGCATCTTCAGCAACCTCCTTTGCTCGAAACTAAGCAGCTTCGACATCAGACAGATAAATGGCCACCATTGCATCGGCATTGGCCATAGTTTTCTCGACCTCCGATTTGGCCGCTGCGAGTTCTATGTTCAGTTTTTCTCGATCAGAATTTGCTGAGCTCAACCGCGACTAGAACTCCTTGATTTTCTTGGCTTGCACCAAGGATTTCTCTTTCAAGTTTTGGAGTTGGACCTCAGCTGAAGCCAGTTGAGTCCGGGCAGTCTCCTTTTCTGAGGCGAGGCGGTCCATGTTCTTCTTCCTGTCACGACCCCAAATTCCCTCCGTAAGAGGTCGTGATGGCACCTAGTCTCTAAGACTAGGTAAGCCTACCAATGCGGAATAATCATAAATATATGAAATAAATAAACTACAATTCAAATAATTACAACTCCCCAAACCAGGTAGAAATAAGTCACAAGCTTCTAAGAATTTATTCTCAATGTGTCTATGTATCACGGTCTAAAGAAAAATAAGGAAGCAACATAAAAATGATAGAAAGGGACTCCAGAGTCTGCGGACGCTGACAGATATACCTCAAAGTCTCCGTGCGTAGGTAACTCACTGACGTCTAGACTGGTAAGATATACGTGGATCTGCACAAAAAGATGTGCAGAAACGTAGTATGAGTACACCACAGCGGTACCCAGTATGTGCCAAGCCTAACATCGGTAGAGTAGTGACGAAGTCAGGTGAGGCCCTACTGGAATATAATAATGGCATGGTAAAATGTTTAACAATATAGTAAAATAAAATAACATTGAAAATGAATCAAGTAGTGTGTCACCATTTAATTAAGCAAAATAATGGCAAATAATATCTCGTGGAAACAAAACAGAATTTCAAATAATATCTCGTGGAAACAAAACCGAATTTCCTTTCAACTTTAAGAAAATCACAACAAATAATCAAGGCAACTGCGGCCATAAATCAATATCAACAAGGGCACTCTCGAGGTACCGCCTCGTAGTCCCAAATCATAAATAAATTCACAATATCTCATTTTCTTATCTCACCACGGGAGCCTTCACAATTTATTTGGAAGAAAACATTTTTCCCGAAATAGCATCCCGCGTTTTAGCCATCCTTATCATACCGCATGACTTCTTGTAGTTCCCCCTACTAGCCACGCGTATCAAGCTACCCTTATCTCACCGCATGCATTTCAATACCCAGACCTTATACCACCGTATGCGTATCAATATCACAATATATCACAATTTGCACCTCAAGTGCTCAAATAATGTAACTTGCCAAAATAATTCAACAACAATATTTTTTCACAATAAAGAGCTCAAGGCTCCATCACAATGAATATAAACATCTTACAAAATATTCAAGAATAAATAATTAAGGAAAACAATATTTCAAAATCTTTAATACGTTGCTTCAATATCAAATTTAAAATGTCAAATACTTCATATTCATAATGTTTAATTTAAAGAAAATCGTCCTTGAAATAATGCACAGAATAAAAGAAACCAAGTTTCAACTAAATAGGTATAACAATTAGCACAAGTCTCCGTGCGCAGGTAACTCACTGACGTCTAGACTGGTAAAATGTACCTGGATCTGCACAAAAAGATGTGTAGAAGCGTAGTATGAGTACACCGCAGCGGTACCCAGTAAGTGCCAAGCCTAACTTCGGTAGAGTAGTGACGAGGTAAGGTGAGAGCCTACTGGAATATAATAATGGTATGGTAAAATATTTAACAATATAGTAAAATAAAATGACATTGGAAATGAATCAAGTAGTGTGTCACCATTTAATTAAGCAAAATAATGGCAAATAATATCTCTTGGAAACAAAACAGAATTTTAAATAATATCTCGTGGAAACAAAACCGNAAATTCACAATATCTCATTTCCTTATCTCACCGCGGGAGCCTTCACAATTTATTTGAAAGAAAATATTTTTTTCCGAAATAGCATCCCAAGTTTTAGCCATCCTTATCATACTGCATGACTTCTAGTAGTTCCCCCTACTAGCCACGCGTATCAAGCCACCCTTATCTCACCGCATGTGTTTCAATACCCAGACCTTATACCACCGCATGCGTATCAATATCACAATATATCACAATTTGCACCTCAAGTGCTCAAATAATTTAACTTGCCAAAATAATTCAACAAAAATAATTTTCGAAAATAAAGAGTTCACGGCTCCATCACAATGTACAACAATCTTACAAAATATTCAAGAATAAATAATTCAGGAAAATAATATTTCAAAATCTTTAATACGTTGCTTCAATATCAAATTTAAAATGTCAAATACTCCATATTCATAATGTTTAATTTAAAGAAAATCACCCTTCAAATAATGCACAGAATAAAAGAAACCAAGTTTCAACTAAACAGATATAACATTTAGCAGGAAAAGGTCATAACATTTAGCAGGAAAAGGTCAAATAAATTTAAGGTATATATCTCAGATCAATGATGAAAAATATAACAAGATAAAATAATTTAATAAATGCGCAACAATGATCTACACAATTTAAAAATATAATCTTTCACATTTAGC
>AWOL01S0104926.1:0-16203 GCA_000715115.1 Nicotiana otophora | reverse complement strand
TCTATTCGAAATATTCATTGATAATCCAATATAATTGACTAACAATGATCACATGTGACTTACCTCAAGTTTCCCCGTGAATTCTCTCTGAAAAATCTCCCAAAACCGTGTTGAAAATGTCCAAATGACAAAAATATCGGAACCCCTCTGTTTTTGTAATCTGATCAGTGCTTTCGCACCGCATCTGCAAAAATTGCTCAGCCCAGCTGCCTTCGCTTCTGCGAGCTTTGGACTGCATCTGCGCCTTCGCAGGTGCGGAAAATTCCATCACACCTGCGGACCTGCCCGCACCTGCTCCCTTCCTCTTGCTTCTGCGCAACATGAGCCGCATCTACGGATCCAACTGGGCAGCCCTTCGTCTGCTTCTACGAGCCACAACTCGCTTGTGCGAGTCCGCACCTGCGGTCAGTCCCTCCGCAGGTGCGATGACACCAGAAGCTGCAAAGTACAGAATTTGCCTAAGTCCAAACATTGATCCGATTTCGATTCGGATCGCACTCGGGGTTCTCGGGACCCCGTCCGAAAATACCAACAAGTCCTAAATCATCATACGAACTTAGTCGAGTCTTCAAATCACATCCAACAACACTAAAAACACGAATCACACATAGATTCAAGCTTAATAAATCTTAAGAATTTCCAAGTTCTACATTCGATGTCGAAACCTATCAAATCAAGTCCGATTGACCTCAAATTTTGTACACAAGTCCTAAATGTGATAACTGAGCTGTTAAAATTTTCAGAACTAGATTCCGACCCCGATATCTAAAAGTCAACTCCCCTGTCAAACTTTCAAACTTACATTTTTATTTTGGCCATTTCAAGCCTAATTTCACTACGGACTTCCAAATAAAATTTTGATCACGCTCCTAAGTCCGAAATCACCATACAGAGCTGTTGGAATCATCAAAATTCTATTCCGGGGTCGTTTGCACATAATTCGACATCTGATCACTATTTGAATTTAAACTTTTAATTTTTCTTCAAAATTCCATATCTCGGTCTAGGGACCTCAGAATTTGATTCTGGGCATACGTCCAAGTCTCAAATCACGATACAGACCTACCGAAACTGCCAAAATACGGATCTGAGTCTGTTTGCTAAACATGTTGACCAAGGTCAACTCAGTTGAGTTTTAAAGCTCTAATTCACATTTTAATTTATTTTTCGCATAAAAAACTTTCTAAAAAATTTTACGGACTGCGCACGCAAGTCGAGTAATAATAAAAAGTGTTTTTCGAGGTCTTAGAACGCATAATTAATTATTAAATTTAAAGATAATATTTTGGGTCATCACACTTCCATTCCTCGGCCTCCGATTTCACTACGTCCACTTCAGTACGAAGTTTCCTGATTACATCGAACTTTTGCTCGACCTGCAGGACCGAACTGTTAGCCATCACTCCCGAGTCAATATCATTAAATTCAAAGATCCTTTTTACCTGCTCGGCTAGCTAAACTTGTTCTTTCCGAGATGCTTCCAGCTCAGCCCAAAGTCCTTTTACTTCTCCTTCTATCTGCTCATTGAGAAGCTTTAAGGCATCTCTCTCTTCAGTAAGCCTTCAAACTTTGGCTTCGTACAGGTTCAGCTCCCCTCGGGATCGGAAATACGCCTCGTAATGAAGCACAAAAGCCTACAAAAATAAAAAGAAGAAATTATACAAGGAAAGAAAAACACAAGTATGAAAATTGGCAAAGAAAGTATGAACTTACCCGATTCAGGGCCTGTTGGGCTTCGTTGAAAAGGCAAGGCGCTCCCACCTCACTCGAGCTCTTTTTCGGAGCCTCCAACTCACTCGGGCCGGTGACATCTTCTACCCCAATAAAATAACCAAGGAAAGGGTCCTCCTCTCCATGGGCTCCCTCCCCGTGATAAGTCTCCACAGCTTGAGCGTCACGTATCATAGACTGGGAAAATGAAGGTAAAGAGGGGGAATCCCCGATTTCTATTTGCCCGAGTAGGTCTTTTTGGGCGTCACCTCCATCTTGGGGAGCCTCAAGCTCGATTTGTACACCGGCATCCGCAACTTCTTCGACGGTTTCTTTGCCCCGAGGTAAAACATCCTCGGTCTCCCTCGACTCGGGAACTTGGGTCGAAGTCTCCTCCTCGACCACATTAATCATGGACGGAGCAGTATCAACCCCCACCGATACTGAAGTATTTTGAGTATCGGTGCTAGCCCATACACAGGCCAAAAACCCAAAATCACTTTCTTCTTCTTCTTCTTCTTCTTCTTCTTCTTATTATTATTATTATTATTATTATTATTATTATTATTATTATTATTATCCTTCTCCTTCTCCTTCTCCTTCTCCCCCTCCTCCTCCTCCTCCTCCTTCTCCTCCTTCTTCTTCTCCTCCTTCGTTTTCTCCTTCTTCTTCTTCTTCTTCTTCTTCTTCTTCTTCTTCTTCTTGTTGTTGTTCTTCTTCTCCTTCTTCTTCTTCATCCCTTAAACTCAGGACCGACTCCATAGTCAAGGGGATTATGTTCACCTTGGGTTTACGAGCCGCTCTCTTTGGTTTTTTGACCCTCGGAGTCCGAGGCCCTTTTTCTCTTACTCACCTTCTCCGATTTTGAGATAGGCGGTAAAACTTCTTCATCACCTGATGGGGTCTCATTACCGCATATTTTCTGAGACCTACAAAGAAAGAAAAGTAAGTAAAACTTATGCCTAAAAAAATACTTGAACAATAAGCAAATCGGTGATCCAAGAGGAAGGTTTACCATGAGTACGAGCCTCCCACCGACCCTTTGACAAATCGTTCCATGCGCGCTTAGCATTTGTTGACATCGAAACCAGGTTCCTCACCCAGTTCTCGAGATAGGGAACCGCACCCGGCATCCAAGCAACGACTGTGTCAAGAAAAACACCGATTAGAAAAGATAAAGAAGTAAAAACAACAAAAACTAAAAACGGAATCACACTTACAACTCATATTCCAGTTCTCGGGAAATGGCATACTCTCAGCCGGGATTAGGTCCGAAGTCTTCACTCGAACAAACCGGCCCATCTAACCATGATCTTTGTCTTCATCTATGCTCGAGGTAAATGCCTTGGTAGCCCGGCATTGAAGCTTTATCAGCCCACCTCGGTAAAGACGAGGTCTATATAATCTTACGAGGTGGTCGAGGGTGAAGGGAAGCCCGTCGATCTTGCTCACAAAGAAACGGAGAATTATTACAATCCTTCAGAAAGAAGGGTGTATCTGGTCGAGGGTTACTTGGTACTTCTTGCAGAAGTCGATGATGACTGGATCGAGGGGACCAAACGTGAAAGGATAAGTGTAAACACTCAAGTACCCTTCCACATGGGTAGTGATCTCTTCCTTCGGTGCCGGTATCACAACCTCTTTGTTTTCCCAACCACAATATTTCTTCACTAAATCAAGAAAGCTTTGGGGTATCGAGCATATATATGTCGATACCGGCTCACATCAACCAACAACCAATGAGGGTTTCTCGACCTTAAAGTCGGAATCGATAATGCATACCCCGGGAACGAGTTATTCAAGACATGGCTCCACCACCGGTTTCTCACCGGCCGGCCAACATGAGGAAGCAGCCTCTTTCTGAGGAACAGTTTTAGATATCTTGGCCATCTAAATTTTCAAGAAAAACGAAGATAGGAAATTGAAATATTTTGGTGTTTGGTGAAGAACAAGCAAAGAAATTTTTAAACCTGGAAATATAGAGCTTTGGGGAAGACGAAGAACTGTAAAGATTGGAATGCAAAGAGATTTGAAAGTAAAAGTTTGAAATAATAAAGAATGAGGCTATTTATAGATTTTACACTGACGATTCAAAATTGGCAATGGCCGACCATCGACTGACGCACATTTAATGCCTTGGTAACTAGACCCACGGGACATTTGTCACATACGTCACAATCAGGCTCGTCCTAGACGTCAGTATGTATCTAGTCAAAGTTAAAAAATCACATTGTTTCTCGCCACCTTCTTTCCGAGAAATAAGGGGACAGATCTATCTGTATACGGTCAAAATCGAATTTTCCCTTCAAGTGTTTAATCAAGATTGGAGCACGATAAACTGAGGTTCGTCATTATAACATCGAGCTATAATGTGAAGTTGTGTTATCGAGCTCAAGATGCAAAGACCGATCAATACCGAGCTCGAGTCACCATCGAGCTCGAGTAAATATCGAGCTCAAGACCTAGAGACCGATCTAGCTCAAGTCAATATCGAGCTCCAGACCCAGAGACCGACCAATACCGAGACCGACCATGATCGAGATCGAGCCCAGGAATAAAAAAGCCGTTATAGCCGCATTTGGGAAGAGAATCTTGGCGGAAATCATGAAAAAGATAATTAATTAATCTATCATGGGATCCCCACTATATATTTCTAATTATATCCAAAGTAGGATTCCTCTACTATATTAATAGTGGTTATCATTAATTCAGGGACAGATTTATAAATTGATACACTCTCACATTTCAAAGATTATTGAGATTTACACACATATAGTAAAGATTATCCTTTTTTGGGCTTTGGACATTGATTCATCTTATCCATTTATCAATTATTCTTTACTCAAATTGGGTTTGTATTCATCCCTTTTTTATATTCAATATTCGATATATTTCTACTTATTTTTTTGATTTGTACCAAGTTATACCACGTATCCTTAGAACTACGTATAAATTCAACTCTATCCGTTTTTCGGGTAAACACCAGTCATCTTCTTCCCTTTCATCAACGGCAACATTTTCTTTCCCAACCCGCACTTGCTATTTTTAAAACCCCTTCCCGGTAGAGGTGGTTGTGTGTATTGAAAAATAATTTTTCTATAAGAAACAAGGAAAATTATAATTTTTGATACTTCACGCGCCATTTCTTACTTAATTACACGCTACATGTCATGTTAGCAAAAAATGTTTAATTGCTATAGATGTCGATTGGTTTAAGTGTTTAATAGGTACTAGTCTTAGTCCAGATATCAAAATAAAAGAATTGGATAAGTTTAGGTGGTCATATATGTATTATTGCGAAGTACGGTTTTCATATTAGCAGTCCAAAAATTAAAATAGATGATTATTATGGACAACGAATTAAATGAGAACTGATCCGAGGAGAAACCCATATGTGACTGGCTGAGCTATTAAAAGATTGCATGTCATTATTGGTAAGGAACTTCGGTTGATCCAGCTTTACACTGTAGGCCCAGTTTCTAGATAGGTCGAGTTTGTCTGAGTGGATCCTTTTATGTCAACTCAGATTCCAAGTCATCTAATCGAGATACAACTGTTTACCCTTAAAAATGGATAACAATTGAATCTATATGCGATTTTAAGGATATGTAAATTAATTCAATACAAGTGATCAATGACGTTAGATTAATCAAATAAAAGACGTAATAAATGGCTAAACCAATGATAGGAATGAGTCTGAGCTCGGTTATTGGCTTAACGGGGAACCTGCCTTCGGTTTTGAGCTTGCACTTATGAAAAACTTATAAACAAAATCAAGAACTTTGAATAACTTTCAGAAAAAGAAGTATATTGCCTTGGTATGTATGTTACAGTGTCCCTAGTGAACAATAAACTCCCCCTTTATATAGTAGGGGATTCTTACCCCACATAAAGTTATAAGAAAGGTAAAAACCTTCATTTTCGCTAATCACTAATTTTTTGCCGATATGCGCCGAGATTCACGTCGTGTGCGATCGTTTTGTATTACATATCTCCCCTATTTTCGCCAAATGATCGCACATGACGAACAAAGGACCTTCATCTTCAAAACTTATTCTTTCAAAACTTAGCATTCTTTCTTCAAATTTTCAAATCTCCCCAGATAACAATGGCAAAAACATCAAAATATGTTCCTCAACAAGTTGCCTCTTCATCTTCCCAACCGGTAGCCGTTATTGAGGCGGTTGCTCCTGAAGTAGTTACCCTTGAAATGACGTCTCTCGAGGTGGCTGCTGATGAACCTTCCACCGAGCCTCCCTTGAAAGTGTTCATCCTCAGGGGCTGCTCAATTACAAACGACTTTAAGGTCGAGAAATCCTCACGCAAACAAGACCGGGGTGAAGGAGCGTCAAGGTACATATGCTCCGTGACCGAAGATGTTCTCCCCATAGTTCGAAAGGATTGCAATCGGGAAGGCAAGGATGGAGTAGTCCCCGAGCCTGAGGATGCCATTATTACCCATGTGGAGGGATACTTAAGTGCTTACACTTACCCTTTTACGTTGGGCCCGGTGGACCCGGTTGTTTTGGACTTTTGCAAAAGGTACAAAGTGTATCTCGGGCAAATCCATCTGTCATTATGGAAGATCGTGATCCTCCTCCGCTACTTCGTGAATAAGACCGAGTCTCATCGGTTCATGATCGATCATCTACTTCGATTATACAGTCTCCGAATTTTTCGAGGAGGACTGATCAAGCTTACTCATCGGGCCAGCAAGGCCCTCTTTTTGAGTATTGACATAGACCGAGACCAGGGTTGGCAGGTATGCTTTTTCTGGGTGAAGACCGAGGATTTGATTCCCTCTGAATTCATGCCATTCCCTGAGAAATGGAATGCATCTCGTAAGTGCAATCTCCCTTTAAGAGTCAAAATTATTTTTTCTTGAGTTTCTTCCTTCTCATTCATACTTGTGGTCATGCAGCTGTCGCCCGGGTTCTGAATACGGTTCATCGGCTAAAGGGATAGATCGAAGGCATATGTAGTCAGATGTCTTACTCCGAGCGCACGTGACGCGGATTCTCGAAGGGCCGATGGGATGCCCGTTCTCACAGTAAGGCCTCTTCCTGAATAGTTAATACCATGTTCCTATCTCCCATCATACTGATTTCTCTTCCCCTTTGTGATTGTAGGTTTGCCTAAGACCACCGAATTAGGCCTTTGGAAGGGGATGAGCACGTGTCCATATCCGCCGATCCCTCCATTGTGGGGCAGCCTGGGGCTGCCACGGAGGAAAAGAATAAATGAAAGAGAAAACCTTCGGGCTCCCCGGGCTCCAAGGTGAAGAAACCAAAGAAGAGGGTGGCCCGCAAAGCCTAGGTGGATCTCTAGCTCCCGGGTGCCGGGTTCCGACTCTCTCCTCCGACTTAGGGATGAGACGGAGGATGAGCTTATTTTTGTTACCCACGGGATGACCTTTTCGGGGGAGCAGGAGGCATCCGAGGGGGAGACTCGTGAGGTCGACCCCCCTAAGACTCAAGAGATCGATATGGTGACCCGGGGTAGAACTCCCCAGGACGCCGGCTCCGCTCCGAAGGAAGCCCTGGCATAATAGAGATTTCGAGGACAACCTCCTACACTGAGTCCATGCTCTAGGAGGCCCAAACGAGAAAGGAGAAGTCCAATTAGGGGGTCCATGGTGCGGATGACCCCCTTCACTCCTTTTTCGATGGTGTGGACTCATGTGCTTTGGAAGACTTATCCGGGTTGGGCGACCTGAAAGTTTCAAAGAAAGACATATCCTCGGAAGCTGGTGGGCCGAGATCGAGCCCAAAATTAATCAACCAGTTCCCCTCTTCGAATGTGGACCCCGGTCGAAAGAGATCAGTTAATCTGACCATTCCGGAGGATGCCCAGGTTTTGTTTGGTCCTGTGATGATAGATAGCTACCTCCGATGCCTGGTGACCAAGGAGGACCAGGCAAAAATGAATGTGGTGAATGTGTCGTGCCTTTTCCATAAGTCCCAGCACGCATTGAACCGGGTAAGGCATCATTACTTTCCATTGATCTTTACTTAGGGTTTGATATTTCTCACATTTTGCATCTTTTTACAGGCCTCAGTACTCCATCATGAGAGCTTCCTTCTGTACCGGTTTGAGGTCAATCAGCTCGAGCTTAAGATTAAGGAGCTTGCCCAGAAAAGGGACATGTACAAAATTCTCAGTGTGCAAAAAGAAGGGGTCATTAAGAACCTCTAAGCCAAGCTGGATGGAGCTCAGAAAGAAGCATCGGTATTAAGGCGGGAGCACGCCGACTTGGTTGAAAAGGTAAATGTTTTTGAAGTTAGAAACGAGAATTCAGTCGCAGTGGCTAACGACAATACCTCATAGGTCCAACAGAAGATCGACCAGATCGACCAACTCCGAAAAGAGATGGACAAAATCCAAGTAATGGCCGACGGATGGAAAAGTAATATGGACCTGCTGGCCTCGGAGAAGGAGACCTACCAAGCCAAGATTTCTTCGGTAGAAGTTCAAATTCGGGTGGCGAAGGAGAAAGTTGATAAACGGGCTCATGAAAACGAGGATATCCGAACGCAACTGGGTTTGGCCATCGCTAAACGGGATGCCCTTGGTAAAGAGCTCGAAATAATGAGGTCCAAGTTAGAGATAACCCCGGCCGATGTTGACGGGATGATAGCTCAATCTAAGTCCGACGTCGAAACAGTCGAGGCCCGGCTGAAGACCAATGCCGAGTATGTGAGGCGGTTGTCTCAAAGGTAAGTCCTCAAAGAGATCCATGCCCGATACTTCGACCTGTCAGTCGAGATCGAGGAGGCAAAAAGACTTGAGGCCAAGGCAAAAAAAGCCCGGAGGTGCAGAAGGTTCCGAGGGATCTGAAGAATCTGAAGACCCCGATGGCTCTAGTGATGAATCAGGCTCCGGTGAAGACCAGGAGTGAATGTCGTAGGAGTTTTTTTGGTTTTTGTATTCTGTACATATTCTTTGTTCAGTTCGAGGCCGTTTTGTTGGGCCTTTGTAAAGATATTCTGGAATATATAAAATTTCCCTCTTTTGGAAATTTCAAGTCTCTACTATATTAACATATTTTTATCATTGCAAATATTTCTAATGCCTTAGCATGGAATCAAACATAGTAATAAGTCATTTATGTTTCGGAAGTCCAAACAAAACCTGACCTCAATGCAATTTGTGCCCGAAACTTTTGAAAACTCGGAGTGACCAAAAGTTTTCCAAAGATGCTTAAGTATTTTTAGATGATTCCTTTGTCAAATGTAACCTTTTAACAGGTTTGTTGAAGGCCCTACATTTTGATTACGGGCTTCGAACGTCTCCGAACCATTTTTTAGGATGGCCGTAGCCTTTTAGGTTTACGCACTGCCTAATAGGTTTTGTGCCTCCGGGTTATGATGACCCGAGCCGTCCGAACTTATTTTAGATGACAGTCCTCGAGTGAGGTAGCTCTTTATGCTCGGATAGGGGTGACCCTTGGTCTTGATAGTTCCCGGGTAGGAAAAGCCCTTAGGATCGACATTTTAAGAAGCCAAAGTATGCAATAGCAAGGTAGAAACTTCCTTTCATATCTGTGGGTAACGTACAAGATTGAAAGCGTGTCAAAGCTTGTATTATGGCTAAGGTGTCCTACGCGGGCACGATTCACTTGACCGTTTGACCCTTATAATAAATCCTAACCAGCTAGCCTAGACTATTCAAGCACAAAGTTTCCTTATTTCCTTGCTAAGAAGCTTGATTCGAGGGTGATGGCCCCTAGTATTCGAGATCAATCTTGAGAGGGCTTAGATACTGTTGATGAGGCCATTGACTCCGATTAAAAACTGGTCTTCGATTCTAAGTTAGCACGATTTACTGTTGACTCGTTAAAAACATTGCCGGAAAACTCATTTGGGATATAGCCGGTTCAGGGAAAACAGAGTGCAACGCGTGCTTGCAGACCTAATAGTCACATTCTCCTTTGGTTGTTTCTTGCAAGTGTTAGTCCGATTCGTAATATTATAAAAAGGTGAATGAGGTCGTACCTTAGTAGTAGTAGTATCTCTTTAAGTGTGTCACGTTGCAGTTGTTCGGTAGTTGTGTACCATATGCTTCGAGTTTGTATGAGCCTTTACCGGTAATCCCGATGACTCGATATGGTCCTTTCTAATTCGGCCCCAGCTTCCCCTTGTTCGGGTTCCAGGTGTGCAGTGTTACTTTTCTTAACACCAAGTCCCTGATATTGAAGTTTTAGAGGTTAGCTCTTCGGTTGTAATATCTTTCTATCCGCTATTTTTGGGCAGCCAATCGGACTAGGGCGGCCACTCGCCTCTCATCCAATAGTTCCAAGCTCGTGCTTAGAGTCTTACAGTTTGATTCTTCGGTCGCATATCGGAACCCGAGGTTGGTTCTCCCACTTCGATCGGTATTAGTGCTTCGGCACCATCCAATAGTTCCAAGCTCGTGCTCATAGCCTCTCAAACGCTTGAGCTTCGACCCACTTATAAAAATAATCGGTCATAAACAGTATGAATTGAGCCTTACCGGGTGCCCACGACAGGGGACCGACAATATCCATTCCCCACTTCATAACGACCAAGGTGACAAGACCGAATGTAGTAGCTCTCGGGGTTGATGGACCATTGGTGCATGCCTCTGACACCCGTCGTATCTCTGTACAAAGTCCTTTCCATCTTTCTCCATGTCGATCCAGTAATAGCCGACTCTGATTATCTTACGAACCAATGATTATGCCCCCGAATGGTTTCCGAAGGTGACTTCGTGAACTTCCTTCAAAACATATTCAGTGTCTCCTCGCCCTAAACATATGACGAGTGGGCCATCGAACATTCTTCTTAACAGAGTACCTTCAGACAGGCTAAACCTAGCTGCCTTCGTGCGCAAAGCTCTGGATTCTTTAGGATCCGTGGGCAGCTTCCCAGTCTTCAAGTAGTCTATATATTTATTTCTCCAGTCCCAAGTTAAACTTGTTGAGTTTATTTCGGCGTGATCTTCTTCCACTACTGAATTTATGAGTTGTACGACCGTTCCTGAGCTGAATTCATCATCATCAACTGACGACCGCAAATTAGCCAGAGCATCGGCTTCGCTATTTTGATCCCGGGGCATGTGTTGTAAGGTCCATTCCTTGAATCGATGCATCATTACCTATAATTTGTCCAAGTACCATCGCATTCGTTCCTCTTTCACTTAGAATGTCCCATTGACTTGGTTTACCACAAGTAGGGAGTCGCACTTAGCTTTGATCACTTCGTCCCCCGGGCTTTTAGCCAATTCAAAACCTGCAATCATAGCCTCATACTCGGCTTCATTGTTAGTCAATTTCACAGTTCTAATAGATTGCCTAACTACGTTACCCGTAGGTGGCTTCAACACGATGCCGAGTCCAGACCCCTTTACGTTCGAGGCACCATCCGTAAAGAGGGTCTATATTCCCGAGGAAGTCCCCGAGGTTAATAACAATTCCTTTTAGACTTTGGGTATTAAGGCCAGCGTAAAGTCGGCCACGAAGTATGCCAAAATTTGAGATTTAGTGGCAGTCCGGGGTCGATATTCGATATCGTACCCGCTAATTTCTATGGCCCATTTGGCCAACCTGCCCAAGATCTTGGGTTTATGCATTATATTCCTTAGCGGGTAAGAAGTTACGACGCATATGGGATAGCATTAAAAATACGACTTTAACTTTCTGGAGGCGCTTAGCAAAGCGAGCGCCAATTTTTCTAGGTGAGGGTACCTTATTTCGGCCTCCCCTAGAGTTTTACTAACATAATAAATAGGAAATTGCCTACCTCCCTCTTCCCGGACTAAGACTCCACTTACCGCTATCTCGGATACCGCTAAGTACAGGTATAAATGCCCGTCTGCTTTCGGAGTATGGAGCAAGGGTGGACTCGAAAGTTACCGTTTGAGTTCTTCCAAAGCTTGCTGGAACTCCGGGGTCCATGAAAGGTTAATCTTCTTCTTCAATAATGAGAAGAATCGATGGCTCTTATTAGAAGACCTTGATTTGAACTGGCCCAGGGCGACTATGCGCCATGTTAGCCTCTGAACGACCTTGACATTGTCTACCACGGTGGTATCTTCTATAGATTTGATTTTATTGGGATTGATCTCGATCCCTCGGTTGGACACCATGAATCCAAGAAACTTCCCGGATCTTCAGTATGTTGAAGGTTTCCTGTAAATGTTTCAAATGGCCCTCTGCTCGCAGGGACTTAACTAATATGTCGTCAATATAAACTTCCATTGATTTTCTATTTGTTGTTCGAACATTCAGTTTACTAGGCGTTGATAAGTGGCACCATCGTTGTTTAGTCCAAACAACATTATGTTATAACAATAGGTGCCGAATTTAGTGATAAAGAAAGTTTTTTCTTGATCGCCCGGGTCCATCCGGATTTGGTTATACCCGGAATAGGCATCGAGAAAGCTAAGTATCTCATGCCCTGCCATTGCATCGATCATGCAATCGATGTTAGGCAAAGGAAAAGAGTCCTTAGGACACGCCTTGTTCAAATTTTTGTAATCTGCGCACATTCTTAATTTATTTCCCTTTTTAGGCACTACTACGTTTGCCAACCAGTCCGGGTACTTAACTTCCCGAATGGAACATATTCTAAGGAGTTTGGATACCTCGTCTTTGATGAATGCATGCTTGACTTCGAATTGAGGCCTCTTCTTCTATTTAACCGGGTGGAATTTTGGATCCAGGTGTAGCTTATGAGTGGTTATTTTTGGCAGGATCCCTGTCATATCTAGATGGGACCAAGCAAAACATTCTATGTTAGATATAAGGAATTTAATGAGTTTTTTCCTAAGCTCGGGAACTAACCCCGTGCCCATGTATACCTTCCGATCGGGCAAGTGTTCGATCAATATGACTTGCTCCAGCTCCTCGACCGTCGATTTGGTTGCATCAGAATCATCAAGGGTGATGAACAACCTAGGAACTCCATAATCATCATCCTTGCATGCCTCTTGCTTTTTCGGTTCGGTCGGGGCCGGTGTCGGTGATTGCTATTTAGTTTCTTCCTTCCTAACCGGCTCCGGGTTCTTTGATGTCGAGAATGCGGACATCGGGATCACCTCATCAACCGCGAACATTTCTTTTGCATCTGGCTGCTCTCCGTAAACCTTCTTGATCCCTCCTGGAGTGGGAAACATCAGTGCCTGGTGCAGTGTCGAGGGTATTGCCCTCACGTTGTGAATCCATGGCCTTCCGAATAGAGCATTATACCTAATATCCCCTTCAATCACATAGAACTTCATTTCCTAAATGGTCCCGGTGGTGTTCACCGACAGGGTTATCTTCCCTTTAGTAGTTTCGCATGCCATATTGAATTCATTTAAAACCCGGACTGCAGGAACTATTTGGTCTTGTAGACCCAGCTGCTCTATGACCTTTGATATGATGATATTGGCCGAGCTACCTGGATCAATTAATACACACTTAACACAAGATTTATTTATGAGTACAAAATACTACCAGTGCATCATTATGCGGTTGCACGATGCCTTCAGCGTCCTCATTGTTGAAAGAGATGGTCCCCTCCGGTATGTAATCTCGAGTTCATTTTTCCCTTGTAATGGACACCTTAGTGCACTTTTGCATTGGCCCCTGGGGATGTCGATTCCACCAATGATAATGTTGATGACGTGCTGAGGTTCCTCTTGCTAGGTTTGTTTGTTGGCGTCCCTATTCCTTGAAGTGATTTTTGGCTCGATCGCTCAGAAATGCTCGGAGGTGCCCGTTATTGAATAACCGGGCCACTTCTTCTCTTCGCTATTGGCAGTCTTTGGTCATATGGCCGTGAGTGCGATGATACTTACACATCAGGTTGGGGTCTCTTTGGGCAAGATCAGATTGCAACGGCCGAGGCCACTTGATATATTTGATGCGTCCGATGGTAGATACGATGCCGGCATCATCGACACTAAAGTTGTATTCCGATAATATCGGTGCCTCCTTGGCCCGAGTGGCATGTCGAAATCCTTTTTACTCATGATTCCCTGGCTATTGTGGCCTTGATTGCTCTTTTCTTTTTCATTCCTCGGAGGGTTACGTCCGGATCCGCTACCCCTTCAATCTACGTTATATGGTTGATACCGATCTCTGTTCGGTCTTGGTTCATGATCGATGACTCTTTTAGACCTGTCATTAGTTCTGATGGGATAAACGGACCCAGAGGGGGGCCCGAGCTGATCATCCTCGACTCTAATTTCGATTAGTACATGTTATGGATGTTAGCCCAAGTTACCGCCGGGTACTCTATCAAATTCTGCTTCAGTTGCTGTGAAGCCAAGGAGCTTTGGGGGTTGATTCCTTGAGTGAATTCCTTAAAGGCCCAATCGTTTGCAACCAGAGGCAGATCCATTCGTTCCATCTGAAACCTCGACACTAATTCCCTAAGCATTTCGTTATCTCTTTGTTTTACTTTGGAAATGTTCGATTTTCTGGTCTCGACCTTGATGGTCCCGGCGTGAGCTTTCACGAAGGCATCTGCAAGCATAGCAAACGAATCAATGGAAGTAGGGGATAAGTTGTGATACCATATCATTTACCTTTTCGACAGGGTTTCTCTGAACTTTTTCAGCAAAACCGACTCGAATTCATCATCTTCTAAGTCGTTTCCCTTGATTGCACACATGTAGGAGGTCACGCGTTCATTTGAATCCGTGGTTCCGTTATAATTTGGAATTTTGGGCATACGGAACTTCTTTGGGATTGGTTTCGATGTCGCGCTCGGAGGGAAAGGCTTTTGGACAAATTTTTTGGAATCTAGGCCTTTCAATATCGGGGGTGCTCCTGGGATCTTCTTTTCCCTCAATTCCACCCGTTTTGTCAGTTCCTCAAGCATCTTTATTATTTCGAGGTTGGTCCTAGGTTCAACTTCACCTGGACTTTTCGTGGTTTGTTCATTTCTTTGGGTGTTTTCCCGGGATGGTTCGGGCTCAACTCTGCTGGGGGTCCGACTTTGGTTCTGTAGCTGGGCTATCGCCGCCTGTTGAGCTTGTAACACTTCGAAGATCACCCGCAAATTGATCCCAATTGCCTTCACCGTTGTCCGTGCCCCGGGCTATTGATCGGGCACCTCCGCGAACGTTGTTCTCAGGGTCGGTAGGCAAGTTTGCATCGATGGCCACATATGAGTTGGCATCGATTGGGTCCGCAACCGGAACTCTGTTAGGGTCAACAAAGGGCACCTCGATGCTAGGCATTATATTGTTGTTCACACCATGGTGGCCAGACTCAACATCAACGTTCAAGTGAGAAGATTGAGAGTTTGATATTCTTAAATTGACCTGAATTTAAAATCTAAAAGAATAAGCGTAAAACACAGTGCGTTATGAAAATTTGTATCAAATTACCACTATTATCCTTAGCCCCACGGTGGGCACCAAACTGTTTATCCTTAAAAACGGATAACAATTGAATTTATACGCGGTTTGAAGGATATGTAGATTAATTTAATACAAGTGATCAATGACGTTAGATTAAGCAAATAAAAGACATAATAAATGGCCAAACCAATGATAGGAGTGAGTCCAAGCTTGGTTAATGGCTTAACGGGGAACCTGCTTTCGGTTCTGAGCTTGCACTTATGAAGAACTTATGAACAAAAGCAAGAACTTTGAATAACTTCCAGAAACAAAAGTATATTGCATTAGTATGCGTGTTACAGTGTTCCTAATGAATAATAAACTTCCCCTTTATATAGTAGGAGAGTCTTACCCCAGGTACAATTCTAAGAAAGGTAAAAACCTTCATTTTCGCTAATCACTATTTTTCTGTCGATACGGGCCGAGATTCACGCCGGTTGGGCACCGATATCACGATCCTTTATTAGTCGTGTGCGACCGTTTGGCAATGCTCTCCGAAGTCTTGGGACTTGAACCGGACCTGGGGGACGTGGTCCCGATGGCTCCAAGGGTAGGTGTCTCGCTCGGGCCCTGATGCGAGAGGCTCCTAGTTTTGATTCTGATTCCTTACGGTTATGTCCCTGCTCTGTTTGCCTCACTGAGAAATCGGGTACTCATTGGACTCGGTTTCACCCGTATACAATATCCAATTGAAGTTAGATAATGATTGTAAAGTTTTTGTTTTAAAATCAAAAGTTTATTGCTGATTGAAACTTATTGTTGAACACCCTCCCTTTGAAGTACAACCATGCCAACAACCACAACAGGTACGCCTTAACTTAAACAAGCTAGGATTAGATATGAATTCTCACTTATCATATTTTCCATTTAAATATATCAAGCTAACATTATACAAAGGGAAAATAAAAAGTACTAGAGTTCTTTGTATATGTTAATTACATAAAAATCAAGAGGCGGACCTAGAAGGGGTCACCAGCCCTCAGTAACTTAAGAAAAAATATATGTATATATATGTATATATATATCTTAAATAACAAGTATATATTTCAATTGACATCTTATGATTCAAATTATAGGCAGGTGCATTTGTTGATTTAGGGGAGCACAACTTGACTTTTAGTGCGATGCCTGGATTCGGTT
>AWOL01S0104913.1:16888-29029 GCA_000715115.1 Nicotiana otophora | reverse complement strand
AGAAGGACTTGCTCATTCGAAACATGGCAGAAGAACTCAAGAAACTGACAGGGAGAGTCCAGAGTGTTGAAGGTGGGAAAGGTGTTGAAGTTTTAAACTATGAAGACTTGTGCATCCAGCCAGATGTAGAACTGTCAGAGGGTTACAAACCTCCCAAGTTTGAGATATTTGATAGCACTGTTGATCCAAAGGTGCATCTTAGAAACTATTGCGACAAGCTTATAGGAGTGGGTAAGAATGAACAAATCCACATGAAACTGTTCATGTGAAGCCTTACAGGAGATGCATTACCTTGGTATATCAGCCAGAATCTGAAGAAGTGGGCGAATTGGGTGAGCATGGAATCTGATTTCATGAACAGATTCAAGTTCAATATAGAGAGCGCGCCAGACGTTTGCTATATCCAAAACCTCAAGAAGAAGCCAACAGAAACCTTCCGCGAGTATGCTACTCTTTGGAGATCAGAGGCCACTAAGGTTAGGCCGCCACTTGAAGAAGAACAAATGAGCAAGTTCTTTGTTAGAGATCAAGATCCGTAGTATTATGAAAGGTTGATGGTTATCCAGAATCACAAGTTCCCAGACATCATCAAGTTAGGAGAAAGGATAGAAAAAAGGAATCAAGAGAGGGATGGTGACCAATTTCAAGGAACTACAAGCCACAAACAAAGCCTTGCAATCAGGAGGTATCTCAAAGAAGAAAGAAGTGGGTGCCGTGATGGTAGCCCAGGGACCTAAGTCTCCCCTTACATACCAAACATCTCCACCCACATATCAACCTCACCTCCAAAATACCAATACCCTGCCACCACCTACCATACATATAATACGCAACCTGCATATTACCATTCACCTCTACCTGCCCGGCAAAACTACCCGAAGCCACGACCAAACTTTGACCGCCGAGCTCCCAGACAATACACCCCAATCGTTGAACCCATAATCCAACTGTATAAGATACTAAGGTCGATACTTACGTCAACCTCATTCCTGTTGTTACTGCTGAGAACCCTTCCCAGTGGGTTAACCCCAACAAAACGTGTGCCTATCATTCAGGCATGAAGGGTCATACCATTGAAGAATGTCGCATATTGAAGGACAAGATTCAGACACTGATCGACACAAAGGTTATACAAGCAAAGTAAGCCGCGTCAAATATCTGTAATAATCCTCTCCTGGATCATAAGGTCGAGGGAGTGAATGTGATAGAAACTGATGAGGAATGGGATCAGGATGGATCCATCGGACTTATTCGAGAAGGGGATGCTCCTAAAACATCTCATGTTACCCTCTCTCCAATTGTGGTGCAAACCTAGAAACCATTTGAGGTCGAGGTAGCTACTCTTTTCACTATGATGGTAGCTCCAACATTGTCTTATAAGTCTGATGTTGTCCCATGGGATTATGTTGCAGAGACAAGAAGAAAAGGAAAATCCAAGATGGAGGAGACAGGTGATGCCCAAGGAAAGACCAGAACTGGCAAACTTCATACACATGAGAATCTTAGAGGAACAAGCAAATAAGCTACATCTAAGCCGTCTATCATTGAGACAGGCACCAATGATCTTTGGAGAAAGGTACAGGCAAGGGAGTACTCCGTCGTTGATCACCTGAACAAAACTCCCACCCAGATATCCATCTTGTCGCTATTGCAAAATTCAGATGCACACAAGAATGCCTTGATCAAAGTATTAAGTGAAGCTTATGTGCCCGCTGGTATCACTAGTGGGGAGATGGAAACCATGGTTGGACAGGTACTAGAGAGTCACAAAATTACTTTACACGAAGATGAGTTACCTCCAGAAGGGTTGACTCACAACAAAGCGTTGCACATCACTATGCAATTGGAAGACAAGTTCATTGCTAGGGTCCTGATAGATGGAGGTTTGAGCCTGAACATGTGCCGGTTGACCACTCTGAAAAGACTAGGTAAGGGCATGCATGAGATATAGATGGGAAGCATGAATGTGAAAGCGTTCGATGGATCTAAGAGAGCCACTATTGGAGAAATCAACCTTGATCTACATATGGGCCCGACCTGGTTTGATGTTGAATTCCAAGTGCTAGACATATCGCTACCTACAACCTGTTATTGGGATGACCATGGATACACGCAACTAGGGCAGTCACTTCTACTCTGCACCAGGTTGTAAAGTTCGAATGAAATCATCAAGAGGTGATCATTCATGGAGATGGAAGCAACCCTATCTACACCAACTAGATCGTGCCAGTCATCAAAAACATAAGGAAATTGGGAGGAGAAACATACCATCGCATTGAGTGGGTAAACGCAATTGAGAAGGATCAATGGTGGAGTAATACAATAGAAAGCATATTGACGTGGTTGGGATATGAACCAGGAAAGGGTCTTGGCCGAAAACTTCAGGGGATCACAGAACCCATACGACCACAATATCATGGCACAACCTTTGGTCTCGGGTATGAATCTACTGTGCAAGAATACCAGGATTGGACACCACCGTGGTGCACTGATTACTATCTGCTGGAACAACTCATGCCACCGTTGCACCAGACATTCCGCTAGACTGATGTGATTTGGGATCCGAGGAAGACAAGATTTTGGCCGGTATGAGGAAGCTGCTTCTGGACGATGAAAATATGAAATGCAGTGAAATTTTAGAGGAGGAGGAGGAGGAAGACCTTATCATTCAGACAGTGGGAGAAGGAGTCGTTCTCAAGAACTGGACTGCTGCACCAGCCTGGGCTCGCCGAGTACCTGGGTAGCCTTGGCAGAATTAGCATGATTTATTTATAAAAAATTAGTTTTGGGCATTTAAGACATTTTTAGTGGTTTGTTTTGAAATAATTACTCGAGCCATCGAGTCGTACTTGTTGATAATTGCAAGTTTTATTAATGCATTATTGCTTTTTGTTTTTTTATTTTTATCTTTCTACATTCTTTTCAGCATAATTATTACATATCCTGATGAAACTACGACATGTAATAAGACAACGCAACATAAGGAAAGTGATTCAGAATATTTGGAAGATGATATAATACCTGAGGAAATTGTCAAAGAAGTAGAGAATTTTGAGAATAAACCAAAGTCCAATTTGGAGGAAACTGAAGCAGTTAACTTAGGAGATTCCGAAACGGTCAAGGAAGCTCGCATAAGCATTCATCTATCACCGTCATAGAAGAAAGAATACATCCATAGTGGCTCACAAGCTACCTACCAACCCTGTGTGCCCGCCGTTAAAACAGAAGCTCAGGAAATTCAAGCAAGATATGAGTCTGAAAATAAAGGATGATTTACCATTTCCCAACATACATATATTGATCGACAACTGTGCCAAGCATGAACTCCAATCCTTTGTGGATTGCTTCGCAGGATATAACCATATTTGGATGGACGAAGAGGACGCCGAAAAAAGAGCCTTTATCATGCCATGGGGATATATTATTGCAAAATGATGTCAATAGGTTTGAAGAATGTTGGGGCCACCTATATGAGGGCCATGACGATTCTTTTCCATGACATGATACACAAAGAGATAGAGGTGTACGTGGATGATGTTATCATCAAATCTAATAGAAGTGCATATCACAGAGCAGACCTAAGAAAGTTTTTCGACCTACTTCGAAAATACAATTTGAAGTTGAACCCTGCAAAATGTGCCTTCTGAGTCCCTGCTATGAAGTTGTTAGGTTTCACGTCAGCCGTCACGGTATTGAGCTAGACCCATCGAAAATCAAGCTATTCAGGACTTGACACCGCCAAAGAATAAAAAGGATGTGATGCGTTTTCTAGGACGCCTCAATTATATCAGCCATTTTATAGAACAATCAACGATGATATGTGAGCCGATCTTCAAGGTGCTGAGGAACGATGCTGTGACAAGATGGACCGAAGAATGTCAGAAGGATTTTGACAAAATCAAGGAGTACTTGTCTAAACCGCCCATGTTAGCCCCACTGGAGCCAGGAAGACCTCTGTTGTTGTATCTGTCCGTGTTGGATGGAGCCTTTGGTTGTGTTCTGGGGCAACATGATGAAACCGGGAGGAAAGAGCAGGCGATATATTATCTGAGTTAGAAGTTCATACCTTAGGAGGCTCGGTACTCTTTGCCGGAGCGCACTTGTTGTGCTCTGACATGGATAGCCCAGAAGTTGAGACATTATTTCAGTGCATACACCACATATCTCATATCAAGTATAGACCCACTAAAATATATCTTTCAGAAACTCATGCCTACGGGTAAGTTAGCAAAGTGGCAGATATTGCTAAGTGCGTTCGACATCATCCATGTGACTCAGAAGACAGTAAACGGACAAGCATTGTCCAATCACTTAGCAGAGAACCCCGTATACGGAGAATACGAACCATTGAAGATGTATTTTCCCTATGAGGAAGTGTCGTTTGTAGGCGAAGATATTGCTAAAACATATGATGGTTGGAGAATATTTTTCGACGGAGCAGCAAACTTCAAAGGAATGGGCATCGGGGTTGTTTTAGTATCATAAACCGGTCAACATCATCTGATATCCGCAAAGCTCAGGTTCTCGTACACCAATAATATGGCAAAATATGAATCATGCATCTTGGGACTCGAATTGGCCATCGACATGAATATTCAGGAGTTGCTGGTGATCAGAGATTCAGATCTACTGGTGCACCAAGTACTTGGAGAGTGGGCTACCAAGAACACTAAAATATTGCCATACCTACATTGTGTGCAATATTTGATCAAGAGGTTCATGAAGATAGAATTCAAACATGTTCCAAGGATTCAGAATGAGTTCGCAAATGCATTGGCTACCTTATCTTCCATGATACAACATCCAAATAAGAATTTCATCGATCCTATCCCGAAAGATATTCGTAAACATCCAGCTTATTGCGCTCATGTAGAAGAAGAGTTTGACGGAAATCCATGGTTCATGATATCAAGGAGAATACCCAGAAAATGCCACACACTTAGAAGTGCACGCTTCGAAGATTGGCCAATCATTTCTTCCAGAGTGGAGAAATTCTATATAGAAGAATTCCTGATTTGGGATTGCTGCGATGTGTCAATGCCAAAGAGGCATATAGATTGATCGAAGAAATACATGCCAGAACCTGTGGACGTCACATGAACGAGTTCGTTCTGGATAAAGAAGATATTAAGGGTAGGATATTTCTGGATGACTATGGAGACGGACTGTATTAAGTGTGTACAAAAGTGCCACCAATGCCAGGTCCATGCTGATATGATACGAGTACCACCCAACAAACACAATGCGACAAGTTCACCCTCGCCTTTCTCTGCCTGGGGCATGGATGTCATCAGACGAATTGAACCCGTTATTTCAAACGGACACAGGTTCATTTTGTTGGCTATATATTACTTCACAAAATGGGTTGAAGTCGTTTCCTATAAGGTTGTGACTAAGAAGGTCGTAGCGGATTTCGTCCGAGATCGTATTGTCTATCGATTTGGAGTACCTGAGTCAATCATTACCAATAATGCCGCCAATCTCAACAGTGATCTGATAAAAGCCATGTGTGAAACATTCAAGATCAAGCACCGGAATTCTACAACATACAGGTCGCGGATGAATGGAGTCATAGAAGCCGCCAAGAAAAACATCAAGAAGATATTAAGGAATATGGTGGAAAACTACAAGCAATGCCATGAGAACCTACCATTTGTATTGCCCGGGTATTGCACCATAGTTCGTACATCAACTGGGGAAACCCCCTATCTACTGGTCTATTGTACTAAAGCCGTTATACATGCCGAGGTGGAGATTCCTTCCCTAAGAATCATATAAGAGGCCAAGATCAGCTATGCGGAATGGGTACGGAGCTGGTATGAGCAACTGGCTCTTATTGACGGTAAGAGGATGAACGCAGTATGTCATAGTCAACTCAACCAGAATAGAATGGCAAGGGCTTTAAAAGGTAAGATCGAGGCAATTCAGATCGGGGCAGTTAGTGTTGAAACGGATCTTCCCGCATCATGACGAAGCAAAAGGGAAATTCTCACCCAATTGGCAAGGCCCTTACATGGTTCACCGAGTACTGATAGAAGGAGCACTTATACTTGTAGAGATGGATGGAGAAATATGGCCAAAACCTATCAATTCAGATGCAGTCAATAGATATTACGTTTAAGATTATGTTTGCACTTTTTATTTTATGTAACTTGAACTACGCTTGACCTGATTCCCATTTAAGAGGGGAACGTAGGCAGCCTTGTGAGTTTGGTCACATCATAATAAAATCTTGATTCCCCTATGGTCAGAAACTGGGGCAAGATTTAGAGTTTATCAATATCATTACGTCAAGGATCGCCAAGAAGTGTATCGCTGGGAATATACATTAAACTGGGGCAGAATTTTGAGGGGGTCCCCAAAATTCCGAATAAGTAGGTCGCAATGTCTCAAAGCTGTCACGGTCTATGATTCGACCAAACTATTTACTTTTGTTCATTATTTTTAAACCAATTGCATTACTTACAAATGATTTACCATAAATGCATATTTTCGAAAAATCGCATTTTCTGTAGTATCCAGATGTTACCGAGGGTGACTCGAACAAGGTGTCAAGACGGGAGAGAAGGCAAAGCTAGGAATCGAGAGCACGAACCGACCTTTCCCCCCACAAATCAAGATTTTTCTTTGGATACAGGAACAATGGAAATAACAAGCACGTCTGCAAATATATACATACAATAAGATCACTATCTTTACACCGACAGAAGTCGCCAAGCACAAACGTGTCAAGCTAAGGACCACTCTTCCCTCTTACATTTAATCGTTTCTTTTCCTGCATAAGACTAAACACTGCCTTCCATTGCCTGAGACTAAACACCATCTCCATCATATCGTATAAGGGTAAACATTGCCTTCCGTTGCATGAGACTAAGCATTGTCTCCATCATATTGCATATAATGCTAAACATTGCTTTTCGTTGCATGAGACTAAGCACTTTCTCCATCGCATTGCATGAGGCTAAACACTGCCATCATTATTGAATAAGGATAAGAACTGCCTTACTTTGCATGAGACTAAACATTGTCTCCATCACATCGCATAAGGCTAAACACAGCCTTTCATTGCATAAGACTAATCACTATCTCCATCGCATTGCATGAGGCTAAGCATTGCCTCTATTATTGCATAAGGCTAAGCACTTCCTTCCCATGCATGATACTAAGCATCGTCTCCATTACATTATACGAGGCTAAACATTGCCTCCATTATTGCATAAGGCTAAACATTGCCACCATTATTGCATAAGGCTAAACATTGCCACCATTATTGCATAAGGCTAAGCACTGCATTCCTCTACATGAGACTAGGAACTGTCTCCATTACATTATACGAGGCTAAGCATTGCCTCAATTATTGCATAAGGCTAAGCACTACCTTCCTCTGTATAGGGATAAATACCGCCCTCATCACATACAAAGTTAATCGTTGCCTTATCTCATTCTCACATACAACTAAGCATCAGTTGTTCCCGCTATCAAACGATTGATATCTCCGTATCTTTGCATTTCATAGGCTAAAACATTGCCACATTGTTTGAAGGTGGCATAGTCTGAAGGCATCATCCTCATAGCCTGAAGACATCATGTCATGGCCTGAGGATCTCTCAAAACTGCACATCATTATTCAAAGGCGTCATAGTCTAGAGGCATCATCCTCATGGACTGAGGACACCATTTCATGGACTGTGAATCCCTTATCATATGCTTCATGGCCCAGGACATCATGGTCTAAGGACATCATCCTCATCGTCCAAAGACAACTCTCATGGTCCGAAGGAAATTTGCATCATGTTTAAATTTTTGCAATAACCCCATATATATTCGCGTGCATCGTGTTTTAAATTTTGAAAGTAACTCGGGAGGTAACCGTCCTATAAACAGGAACAATTCTCGCTCTGGTTTCCATTGACAGCATTCACACCCTTTGATCATCTCAAATGTAGCCGACAATCATCAATTGTTTACTCTTTGTCCCGAAATCATTCAAACATTTACCTCCAATGTCCACATCGTTCAAATCCGCATTCATAGCTCTGTCCGAAATTATCTGTTACTCGTGACACCATCCTATACAAAAGATATTTCCTTGAAACATATAACCATTCTTATAATAACTTCATCAGTTTCATTCGTCGTTGGATTCAGAACTACACACGGCCTGATTCCCGTAACACCAGGGATATGTAGGCAACTGGGGAACTAGGGTTCGGCCCCCATTGTTTCAAAAACTCATCATCCTCACTCATTCCGGACAAAATTGGTCATCGATTTATTTACCCTACAACTCTTTCATCATTCCCGGGTAAAGAGGGGCAGCTATTGATACAATCTTGCCTTCATGTTTTTATAAATATCAAATATGTTTTCAAAATTTTATTTTTGCATCATCACCAATTTACAAGACTCATATAAGTATTTTCTATAATTCTTCATAGTTGTTAAGGCATTAAAATTGATTTTCTACCATTTAAATTATTCAAATATTTATTAAATACTCCTTCAAATTATTTTGTGATGACTTAATCATCCAAATTTATTATTTACACCCACATATATGCTTTATAACATTTTTACTTTATTTTATATAATTACATTTGTATTCTCAGGTTATTTATATAATTTTACAATAATAGCCTACATTCTATGCATAACTATATTATTTGCATTGTTTATACTAAAATAGAATTTTTATATTTTTATAAATCTAATATATTATTTCCAATCACCTTACTGCATAAGTCATATTTGTATTATTTATTACTTATTTTTATAAATTAATTTTAACAAATTTCGAATATCTAATTTGTAACCTAAAACAAGGCTAATTTCGGATCAACTATGGCTCAAAACACTTGGCCCACCCCAGCTCACCCTTCACTAACCCAAAACCAAACAACCCTTTAATAAACCCGATTGGGACCCGACTGACCCGCCCCATCTCTCTCCTTAAAATCACAATCGTTGATCTCTCAAGATCAACGGCTCACAATCATCTCCCTTCTTTCCTTATATATTCATACCCAACCCTAATGCCCATTCCTCTGAGACAGTCACCCCTAAATCCTTTCATCCTCTCTTTTTCTCTGAGAAACCCTAGCCGTGGTTTCTTAGTTCCTCTCCGATTCCAACCCAGAAATGAAATCTACCTATGCTATACTTACCTTATTAATCTCCTCTCATTATTGGTCGTCCATTTATGGTGTTACTTAGGTACTTGCCTAAGTTTGGCAAGTATCACTTCCGATATCGGACTTGATTGACTTGAATCTTTGATTTTGGGCGTTATTTCGTCTATATACGCTCAACAAAGAGCGATTTGCACTCTTGATTCGATTTTCAAACGATTGAACCCTAATTAGGGTTTGAGACTCTCCATATCCTTTACTGATTTTGATTTGCATGTGATATTTTCTTTCCTTATATGTGCTTAATTGATTGTTTTCCATGTTTGTTCTTTCAATTTCTACCCCTATATAAACCCCATTTCCCGCTTCCCCTCTAAGTCTGAACGACTACTGCAAGAACGACTATCACTTGACTACTGTTACCACTACTATTATACCTCCTACTCACATTCTTCTATACTCTGTGTACTCTTGGTTGTGGCCGGCTAAAAGCCATGGCCATCGGAATTGGTTCTGATTGCCTCTCTAGTGCGAGTACTGCTCGGGGTTTATTCGAAGCTCCTGTGAACTCTGACGCATTAGGAGTGCTGGGATTCCTGTTGCTGTTCTTATTTTGCTACTAGTATTTGGTGACTTTTTCCTATTTGCTGTTAGATTTGCGAACTGGTAAGTGCTCAAGCTCTCTCAACTATGTTTTTCCTGTTTGTGTTTGTGCTTCTGAATATCCCTGTTATGTGGTCTTTCTAAGCCAATATGATATTATGCCGACCTTGTGTTTCATTTCTTTCACTTGTAATTCTTCATCTGGATTTGTGTAAGTTAGCATGATTAGAAGATTTTTTTGGGTTGTGACACTTGTTCGAAGTTATTGTGTTTATGAATGCCTAATCTCTCGCATTGACTATTTAACACTATGTCTTTATTTGAACACTTGCCCTGACACTCTAATGGATTACTGCCTACCCATAATTTGTCTTAATAATTTCTGAGCCCTTTATGTGGGCTTTGTTGTTGTCCTTGTCTATATGAATCATATGTGTTAACCAATATATGGTTTTAAGAATTACAATGTGGTGTCTAGCTAACTCTGTACTCTTTAGCATCGCCTAGGTTCCTAATACAATTAGTTTTCTGCACTATGCATGGTTTAAGTTCTGAAATGTGTCTGCTCTGCTTGACCTTAAGTTGGGAATGTTTTCTACTATGATATTTTGAACTAGGGAACCTTTGTTTTATACTCAGCACAATTGAGATTCTTGCTAGCTGCTATAGATCATGCATGTCTACTTGTTTACCATGTGTAATTGTCATCCTTTGCCTATGACTCTATCAGACCTTTCTCACTTAGATTCATAGTTATAAAATCCCTTTTGGATTGATTCTGAACCATGCTCTACCATAGACTTACTTTGGAAAGCTTAACATATGCATCTTGTGTGTGCCTACCATGTTAACTCTAAATGTCATATTCCTTCAACTCTCATGATGTTATGTATATCTCGCATTCTCTCACATGCTTAGTGATTTAACCCATGTTATTAGTTTGCCATGTCCAAACTGCCGTATTGAAATTAAGTCTATTGATTCTCCTAGTTCATGCTCCTTGCTTAATCAAATCTGTCACTTTTTGCTTCTGAAATACCCATGTATTCATGAATCCTGCTAAATATCTTTATGAGGTGTTGCTTTGGAACTGTCTAGTTGATTCCCATGTGGTCCATTAATTTATTTGGTTAAGTGGTCAATACTGTAATTATTGGGCTGGATATGAGTCTGTGTGTGACTTTGGGTTATGCGAATGAACATACTATCCCATTTTGGGAGGTGTTTGGATCTGGGCCTGCTATTCGAGTGAAAGAGTCTGTTGAAGTCCCAGGCAGTGCTGGGTAAGCTCTTCTTGAGTCTGCTCTATTTTGTTGGGCCTGTAATCATCTCGATTTTGTAATATTTGTGTATGTTCTTCTTTTATCTTTTGGCATGTAATAATTTGTAAAGAAATGATGGGGGAGATTAGTGAAAAAGGGTTAGGGTATTCTGATTTTCGCATGAACGGGTAGAAAACTTGCCTATATGATTTAACTGTCTTGTTAGATATTCGTTGACATGTTCCTATTCTGCACACTAATAGAAATCATGCTTATAGAAATCACACACACTTCACTCAACCTGTCTAAAGCATGTTTCAAGTATTTACCATACTTGTTTCCAGGTTTACTATTGTGCATAATTAGACAACATGCCTATAGGATACAATAACACATGTTTTGCTAATGCCCATCTAGATACCATGTCTATAGGATTCCAACTAATCAATCAACCAGTCGCTTCTATTGCTCTTAGTACGTTGCTCCTTTAGATATCATGACTATAGGATCTAAATCAACTAATAAATTACTTTGTTGATTTGTTGCATTTCAACACTTAGGTTACATGCCTATAGGGATAAACTACTATAAAATCAATCTCAATTATCAACCGTTAGAAGTCATGCCTATAGGATGTTATTACTTGTCTTAGACATCATGTTTATAAGATTAGCGTTGTTAATTTTGGGCTTCCAAACAGTCTTATTGCCTCATTGCACGAACGACGTAGATGTCATGCCTATGGGTTTGTAATGCCTTTAATCTGCAAATTTGTTAGCCCAAAGTTGTAACGATGCATGTACACTGCTGGAAATCAGAATCATCTAGAAATCATGCATATAGGACTTAACTACTATAATGTTTCTTAACTCTGAAATTGTCTACTGCCTAAGCTGCCACGTGCATTCGCTGTTATGTGTGGGGGTTAACTTGAGCCTTTTCTTTCATTTTGTGAAGTCCTACATGTTTTGAATGTGTGCTAGTTTTGTCACTTTTGAGCATCCATGTAGAGTCTAGAACCACCTAATAGTAGGTCCAAAGCCTCCTGAACCATAGACATGGGATGGGTAGTGCACGCGTAGGATGTGACCTAGAATTGAATTAGAGTGCATTTAAGTAAACAACTTTAACATAGTAATCGGGTAGGA
>AWOL01S0104913.1:0-13289 GCA_000715115.1 Nicotiana otophora | reverse complement strand
TTTTCTTTTGTATGTTTATTGTTCATACTTAGTCGTCAAATATAGACTAACGCAGTTGTATCCTGTAACCTCTAAAGACTTGTACTGATTATTTATATAGTTTAATTCTTGTGTTATTTTCTTTACACTTGTCTATATTACAATAGAACCTTTAAATTTCATGTATTCCTTCACTTATATGACCACTTAGCTTAATTATAATTCAATAATCCACATAGTGTAAACTTCAGCCGGGACCCACAGTTATGGACCTCGAAGAGTGCCTAACACCTTCTCTTTGAGGTAATTTGAGTCCTTACCCATCTTTGGTAACATGGACTAGTTAAAACAAAGTTATTTATAAATAGGTGCCCTAACACACCTCAAAAATCGTTTGGTGGCAACTCTTCGCTTTTAAACACCCTTTAAAAAGAGTTTTCACATGTCGAAGTCCGCTTTCATGAGACAACGGGGCGCAACAATGGCCCATATGGCCAGTCGGCCCGAGAGCTCGGGTTTATGCATAACATTCCTTAGCGGGTACGAGGTCACGACACATATGGGGTAATACTGAAAATATGATTTTAGTTTCCTAGATATGCTCAGTAAGGCGAGTGATAATTTTTCTAAGTGTGGATACCTTGTTTCGGCATCGTCTAGAGTTCTACTAACGTAATAAATAAGAAACTACGTACCTTCTTGTTCCCGGACTAGGACACCACTTACCGCTACTTCGGAGACTTCCAAGTAGAGGTATAGTTGCTCGTTCGCCTTCGGCGTGTGCAGTACATGAGGGCTCTATGGGTATCGTTTGAGTTCTTCTAAAGCTTATTGACATTCCGAGGTCCAAGAGAAGTCGTTCTTCTTCTTCAGTAATGAGAAGAATCGGTGGCTTTTGTCGGATAACCTCAAAATAAATTGGCCCAATGCGGCTATCAGCCCGGTCAATCTTTGTACTGCCTTGACATATCGACTACGGTGATATCTTCTATGGATTTTATCTTATCCGTGTTGATCTCTATTCCCTGGTTGGATACCATAAAAGCGAGGAACTTGCCCGAGCCAACCCCGAAGGCACACTTCTCCGGATTCAGCTTCATGTTGTATTTCCTCAGTATGTCGAAGGTTTTCTGCAAATGCTTCAAATGGTCCTCTGCTCATAGGGACTTAACTAACATATTGTCAATATAAACCTCCATTGATTTCCCTATTTGTTCTTCAAACATTCGGTTAACTAGGCCTTGATACGTGGCACCGGTAGTTTTTAACCTAAAAGGCATTACGTTGTAACAATAGGTGCCAAACTTAGTTATAAAAAAGTCTTTTCTTGGTCATCCGGGACCATCTGTATTTGGTTGTACCCGGAGTAGTCATCGATAAAACTCAACGTCTCGTTCCCAGCGGTCGCATCAATCATTCGGCCGATGTTAGGCAAAGGAAATGAATCCTTCGGACACACCTTCTTTAGGTTCTTATAATCTACACACATTCTATGTTTATTTCCTTCTTTAGGCATGACCACTACGTTAGCTAGCCAATCCGGGTACTTAACTCCCCGAATGGAACCTATTTTTAAAAGTTTAGATACCTCGTCTTTGATGAATGCGTGTTTGATCTCGAATTGCAGCCTCCTCTTCTGTTTGACTGGGTGGAATTTTGGATCCAAGCTTAATTTGTGAGTTGTCACCTCCGGTGGGATCCCTGTTATATCTAAGTGGGACCAGAGAAAACAATCGATATTAGCTTTAAGGAAATTAATAAGTTTTTTCTTGAGCTTGGGAGTTAACCTCGTGCCCAGGTATACCTTTATGTCCGGTAGGTACTCGATCAGTATGACCTGCTCCAATTATTCTATTATTGATTTGGTGGCGTCGGTATCCTCGTGTGCTATAAAGGATCTCTAGACACCGAAATCATCCTCCCCGTTTGTTGTGTGTTCCCTTTGTTTCCCCGGCGTGGTCAGATTCGGGGTCGCTGATTGCTATTTGGTCTATTTCTCTTCGTCCAGTCCCCTACCTTTTGATATTGTGACCACGGGCACCGATATCACTTCCTCGACAGCGAACATCTCCTTTGTGGTCGATTGTTCCCCGTAGACTATTTTGATTTCGCTTGGGGTGGGAAACATCAACGCCTGATGTAGGGTCGAAGGTATCGCTCTCACGGTGTGGACCCATGGCCTCCCGAACAACGCATTGTATCTCATATCTCCACGATCACATAAAATTTCATTTCCTGGGTGGTCTCGGCAGTGTTTACTAGTAGGGTTATTTCACCCTTCGTCGTCTCGCACGCCATGTTGAAACCCTCTATCGGATGATGTTGGCCGAGCTACCTGGATCAATTAATGCACACTTAACTCGGGATTTATTAATAAGTCAGATATTACTAGTGCATCGTTGTGATGTTGAATGATGCACTCGATGTCCTCGTCACTGAACGAGATGGACCCCTCCGGAACGTATTCTCGAGTGCATTTTTTCCTCGTGATAGAAACTTTGGTGCGCTTTATCATTGGCCCTTGCGGGATATCTACTCCCCCAATGATCATGTTGACCACGTGTTGAGGCTCCTCCTGCTCAATTTATTTGTTGGCGTCCCTGCTTTTGAAATGATTTTTGGCCCACTCACTTAGGAATTCCCGAAGATTCCCATTGTTTAATAGACGAGCCACTTCTTCCCTTAGCTATCGACAATCTTCGGTCTTATGACCATGAGTACCGTGGTACTTACATACCTAGTTGTGATCCCTGTGTGCGGTATCGGACTGAAGTGGCCTAGGACATTTGGTCTCCTTGATACGACCGATAGTCGACACTATACTCGCAGCATCCACGTTGAAGTTATACTCTGACGGTCTCGGGGCTCCCTGCCCCCAAGTGATCTGTCAAAATCGTGCTTACTCATCAGACCCCAATTGCTGGGTCCTTGGTCGCTTCTCCTATCGTTCTCGACTGGTGGTGATCAGGTCTTTTTCCCCTTCTATCCGAGTTGTATGGATGATACTGATCTCGGACCAGCCTTGGCTTTTGGTCCATAATCCTGTTAGGTCTGTCATTCGCTTTACTAGGGTAAATAGACCCCGAGGGGGGCCCAGCTGGTCGTACTCGACTCTGACCTTTGATTGATACCTGTTATGAACATAGGCCCAAGTAACCGCCAGGTATTCCACCAAGTTTTTCTTCAATTGCTGAGAAGTAATGGAACTTTGGGGGTTGAGCCCTTGAGTGAACGCCTTAACGGCCCAATCATCTGCGACCGAGGGTAGGTCCATCCGTTCAATTTGGAACCTCGACACAAACTCGCCAAGCATCTCGTTGTCTCTTTGCTTGACTTTGAAGAGGTCTGATTTCCTCCTCTTGACCTTGATAGCGCCAGCATGGGCTTTAACGAAGGCATCTGCAAGCATAGCAAATGAATCAATAGAATTCGGAGGTAAGTTATGGTACCATATCATTGCCCCTTTGGATAAGGTTTCTCCAAATTTCTTCAACAACACCAACTCGATCTCGTCGTCTTCTAGGTCATTGCCTTTTATTACTCACGTATAGGAGGTTACATGCTCGTTTGGATCTGTGGTCCCGTTATATTTAGAAATATCGGGAAATTTGGAATCTCTTCAGAATTGGCTTCGGTGCCGCACTCGGGGGGAAGGGTTTCTGAATGAACTTTTTGGAATCTGGCCCTTTCAATATTGGAGGAGCTCCCGGGATCTGATCGACCCTATAATTGTAAGTTTCTACCTTCTGTCATTCGCCTCTATCTTCTTTTCACCACACTCCACCCACTTTGTTAACGCTTTGAGCATTTTCATCACCTCGAAAGTTTCTGCGGGTTCGAACTCATACGGTTCTGCGATAATTTGTTCATCTCTCTGAGCGCCTTCTCTAACCCGCTCGGGTTCAGTCGTGTTCTAGGCGTGATTTTGAGTCTGTATTTGTGCTATTTCCACTTGTTGAGCTTGTAGCATTTCAAAAATCAATCGTAAGTTAAATCCAACACCTTCCCCTTCGGGTGCTTCTCGAGCCGATGGTCGGGGTGCCCCGCGGATGCTATTTTTGGGATCAGTTGGCAGGTTGATGTTGATAACAATTTGTGAGTTAGCACCGACCGGGTCAGCGATTGAAAAATCATTGGGATCAACAGAGGGTACGTCATTGCTTGGTACCACATTATTGTTTTCACCGTGGTGGCCTGATTCGGCGTCAACGTTCAAATGAGCAGACTGAGAGTTTGACATTTTGAATAAACTTGAAATCAAACATCAAAGAGCAAGTGTAAAATATGGTGTGTTATGTAGATTCGTATTAAATCACCACTATTATCCTTTGCCCCACGGTGGGCGCTAAACTGTTTACTCTGAAAATGAGTAACAATTGAATTTATATGTGGTTTAAATAATATGTGATTTAATTTAACACGAATGAACTAAGAACAATAAATAATTGAATTAAAGAAAAACAAAGCGATCAAATCAAATGCAATGGATGATTAAGTCTAGTTTTTCAATGGCCGTTTGGAAATCGGTTCCAACCTAACCCTCGGAACGGGCTCGGTTGCAACTCAATAAACAAGCAGCTGAAGAATACTTTGAACAATAGCTGGAGAACAAAAATTAACTTTATTACTTTGATATACGTGCAAACAGTGGTCCTTAAAATATAAAAGTTCTCCCATTTATATAGTCGGAGAGTTTCAATCCTAGTACAAGTCTAAGTAAGGTAAAAATCTCTTTCTTCCGATAAACGTCGTTACGCAGTTGATACCGGACGAGATTTGCGCAGTAATACTAAAGAATTCTCTTTTTTTGTCCATATCATCAAACGGCACTAGACTTTTCACGTACATACCACCTTTAGTCACTCTTAGATCTGATCTCACTCAGTTTGCACTAATAATTATAAGTACTGCATATCTTTCAATATACACAGCCAAGTGAGACTTGGTACTCATTTTAAGAAATACATACATACCACATTTTGGAATTCCTCGTATAAGTGACCTTATATTACTTGTATCCATTGCGAAACTCCAACTCTACCGTCATATAAAGCGACTCTTAAATTCTTATAGTTTATCGTCCAAAAGTTAGTTAATGACTACGGGTCGATCGCTACAATGCGTCGTCTAAAATCCAAACTCGCTGTAACTAAAGGTCGACTTGAATTACTTTGTCACGTGTCCAATTCTCCATTCGTATATCCGATCCCATTAGTACTTATCTGCAACAAAATCATTAAAACAAGAAATCCATACTAAAACTGTAACTTAAAAGTCCATTGCAAATAATTTATGGTAATTAAAAGGAGCCACGTAAATTTTAAGATGTATAGAATATTAGCGCTTTTTTATCTCACTTTACATTACTCTAATACATGGCCGTGTCCTTTCCTTAAAAGGTATTGAGTCTATTATCGAATACGCTCATATTCTCCGTAGGCATGATATCGATCGACCTAACAAAGTCATAACTATATTGGTGTATTCTTTTGTCATCAATACATTGTATATATTCTCTCCATCACTGTTATTAGAATTTGGAGATTGATTCCCTGGAATCTCATGTCTCATTTAACTCTAAACAACGAGATGTCTCCCAAGTGCTAGTTATGTTACTATGCATTATTTATCAATATTCTTATGGTAGCCGGTCGTTCACTTACACCAACCAACCGCTTTTTATCAATGTCTTCCATCACTACCATTAACTGAAAATACTGTATATCAAGTTATCAACATTGCAGAGATTTCATTCACCTTAATGTCATATGACATAGTATAGATCTCCATGCGCACTTTCCAATGAGATAAGTGCTGGCCATTGAAGTAAGGAGGTCGTTCCTGAGAAGTTCCTTCTTGAAATAGTGCTCCAACGACTATGTTTGATGCCACGATTTTTTCCTCACTTATTGTTAAGCAATGTTCGTGGGTCTTGCTCTGATATCAATTGAAAGTACAAGAGCGGGGTGAATTGTAGCCGATTTGTAAAATTTAGTTGACTATGTAGGAAATTAGTCGACTTGACTTTACACAGAAATTAATCGTAGCACAAATAAACTGAGCAAACAGAAAAGTAAAGGAGGCGCAATAATTTTTATATTGGTTCAGTACTGGTGTGGTACCTACGTCCAGTTCCCTACCATCAACGATATACAACAACAATGTTTCTTTCTAATGTTGACACAACTCTTATTTTATTTTCTAACACTTTCTATCTTTTACGACACTTGTAGACTCAAGAATACAGTGTTTGTACTAAGAACAAGAAAGGTGTAGAAATTAACGTGTAGTTGCGCATCCTTCGATGCCTTTCTACTTCTTCCTTTATAGCTTGATGAGTCTTCTAATTCCTTGTCTTCTGGGATCGCATGGTAGCAATTATTAGAGTCATTTCCTTGTGAGGCATAGACATCTAAGAGTGAGACCCAAGAGTAGCCTCATGAATCTAGCTTGAAAGAGTAACTAGATTCATCCTTAATCTTGACGAATTGGTTCCTCCATTTATCCTTGATTAGAGCTTCGCATATTGTTCTTGATTTGTTTTCTAGTCGTGATTATCTCTCTTTCCTTTCTTGCGCGCTTGATGATCTTTAGCAAGTCTGATTGATTGACTTTCCTTCTTTGTTCTTTGATTGATTGATTCTCTTTCCATTTGATGCAAAGTTCAAAATACATAGCCGTTGAGTTCCTCTGATTTCCCATATGATCTTCTTTCCTTTCATCAATGTCGTTACTTTTTGAATATGCACACAATGAGATGTCATTAGTCAAGGCTTTTTTAGATTATTGAACATTATTAAAATTCTAAACTTAACACTTTTAAGGATTATTGACATAATTGTTAATCGTTCATGGGTTGATGGGACAAATAGTGAGGCTAATAAAGCCACTATAGACCTAGGAGAGAGAGAGAACTTGCTCAAGAGGGAGAGCAAGAGGAAGATAATGAGGGTGAGCTTGATGAGAAAAATGACATTTTGATAATTCATTTAGTTTTAAGAGTGATGGAGTTGATATAAATGTTCCTAATGACAATGACTATGGGTCTGATATACACGAAGAGTTTGAAGAGTATAGGGAAGTGTTAAGAAAATATAGGAGGAAAAAGGATGAAAGGCCAAAAGATAAGAGTGACATAAATCTTGGGATGCTAATATAGATATTGGGTTTGATGAGTTAAGGACCGGTAGCAATCAAAATAGGTACGAAGATTTAGTTGGGACGGATAAGCCATATTTTGGTTCTTCTCATGCTGAAAGGTTTGCTTCAAATAAGGAAAATGAGTTTGATGAAGACCATAAGAGAAAAGTTAATGCAAAAAAGAGGGGGGAAAGCTGATATTTGATCGAATTGTCAAGAAAATAACATGGGAGTGAGTGTAAGATACAAGGTTGGCTATACATGAAATTTATGTGCCAGGAAAGATGGGAGAACTATAATATTTTAATGCAACCAATAACTTATCGCCTAAAAGTAAACATACGTGATGTGCGAGAAACCATTTAGCAAACTGCTCAAAGGATTGGAGAGGAGAAAAAACTTCTAGAGGTCGCAGGAGCATATTGTGTTGCAGAATTGAATTGCAAAACAAGCTCGGGAATGGAATATATGAGAGCCTGCTTAGGTAAAATAAGAAAACCTGGTGCAGAGCATACTTTAACTGTGACCAAAAAATAAGATATTAATTGACAACATGTGTGAAACCTTTAAGGATACGAGCTAAGAGATACAAGACAATTATCACAATGTTGGAAGAAATAAGAGAGAAGATGATAGAGAGAATAAAGAAGTAAAGGGGAGTTTGCAAATATATGAATATATGATATATCTCCCATTGATACGAAAGTGTACTATGATAACATGGTTTATTACATAATGTGTATCATCATGTGGAATGGTGAGTTTGGCTATGAGATTGAGGATGGTCCATATAAGCACTGTGTGAATAAGAAAATTCTGACCTAAAGCTGTAGGTCATGGATGCTGAAGGGTATTCCCTGTGCTCATGCAATTGCTTCTAGTCACTACAAGAGCTTTGAGCATTCCATTGGTTTCACAAATCTACTTACCTGAGAAATACTCGATATTTATCCAGCCATTGCCTAACATGATAATATGACTAGAATCTACCAGTTCACTCATTGAGCCTCTACCAATTAGGAATATGTCTGGCAGGCCCAAGAAGAACAGGAGAAGAGATGAAACATAATATCATGTGTCTAGGAATGCTTCTACTCCTACTACTTCTAAACCTACTGCTTGAACTCCTTTCTCACCTACACCTGATGTATCTACTCCTGCTGGCAGTGGCAGAGGAAGTGTTCCAGCTATTGGTTCTGGCAGGGGAAGAGGGGCTGGAAGAGGTAGGGACAGCTCTAGGATTGGTCTGTTCTAAGATGGCTCTGGGTTCAAATCTTTACACTTTGTTATACTTATTCTTAATTTATTTATTTTTACAGTCAAGTGGTGGTATTCCAAAAGTGATTACAACTGGTCAAAAGAGGTCTTCTGCTGAAATTCCATAGTGTGTTTACAGATCAAGTAAAGGAGTTAAGTAGAATGGTAGACCAACCATTACTAGACGACAACTTCAAAGAGTTCTTGCATCCCATGTTAACCTCAGTTAGCCAAGAACAAGATTAATTAGATGTTTTGTTTTTCATGTGGTATTAAATTCATTTTGATGTCTAGTGTAATGTTTGAGAACTAAACTGCAACCAAACTATTAAGGTTGCAATTAGCCTATTGTGTGTTGTGTTTAATGTTATTGAAAACAACAAGATCTTATTTTTGTTAAGTATCTGATGTCATAACTAGGTGACTACAAATGAACACCTTTCTTTTATGAAATAAAATGTTGTTTATAATTATTATTTATATAGCATTTCCCAGGCAAAATTTAACAGTACATGTGGGCATTTATATAAATTTATATGCTACGGACAACAATACTTCTATACTACATCAATGGATAAAATATTGGACAGAAATCTAGTACACTAATAGAAAGTGTAAGGCCCAGTAAATGATCGCCAACAGTTTAAGGTGCCGAGGTCAAGCTAATATGGTCGAAAGGTTGAAGGAAGCTCGCCTCGGTATGGATTTGTGGGCTTTGCAATGCATCATGAAGCGGGTTGAAGAATTGGCAAGAAAAGGCGATTCTGCGGTCAGTTATGCAGACCACGAATCTGTTTCGCTAACTACAAAATCATTGTGGATTGGCAAGATCAACTAAATTTTGAGGGTTATTTCGTGGTAGGTTATGCAGACCACATAGCATTTTTGCAGACCGTAACTCCGTCGTGGAATCAATAGGAGAATTTTTAAAGGAGATTTTGCGGTCCGCTGTCCATACCGCAGAATCATTTCACGGACAGCGGATCCGCCGCAGACCTGTCCAGAACCAACTCAAATTTGGAGAACCATTTTGTGGCGCATTTTGCGGAACGCATAGCCTTTTCATGGTACATTCCGCGACCGCAGACCCGGCATCGAAGGGGCATTTTTGAAAAATTCCTAATTCAATTCTATGAAATTAAACCAGCAAAAATTGCTAAAATTATTTTAAATGAGAAAAACAACACTTCATTGTAAAAGAGGACAGGTAAAAGAGCAAGAGTTATGGAAGAAGATCATTCGCATATAAAGAGATATTTCACAAGAGCTAAAAAGCGAAGTCCAGAAGGGTTAAAGACAAGCATAATGCGTAATCTGGAGCTAGAAAATAATTTGCATAAGTCTTCTAAATCCTTTTAGCCAATTTCCCTTCCATAATTTTTCTTTCTCCTAAAATAAAAGCCTGCACAAGTGTCTTAAACCATTTTTACCTCTTAACCCCTTAGGTAAGTACCCATTTGAAAAAACAAAAACGTGCACACCTTCTTTATCCATTTCACCACTCTACTCCACAAGAAATTACCACAGAAAAATAAAAATCTGCAAAAGTCTTTCACCTTTTAACCACTTTAACCCACCAAAAATTACCATAAAATTTAAATATATATCAATAAAGTTTCCTACCATGTCTTTCCATAAGGTTCCCAAAGTTTGATGCCGTGCAAGTATTATTCAAGGGCCCTCACATCACCAAAAAAAAGTCATTCATGTCAAGTCATAAATTTTCCCAAGTTTTATGCCATGCAAATACTATTCATGGGTCCCTAGTGTCATCAAAAAAAAGTTATCAATGTCAAGCTATAAATTCACTCAAACTCAATACCATGCAAATACTATTCATGAGTCCCCTTGCCATCATCCATGTCTTGTCCAAATAAAAAATTAATATCCAAGGCCATGCAATTTATTTTTTAGTCCATGATCATGTTTTTATGCTTTGTCTACTAGCCAAATAAGTATCTTACATTGTAAGACTTTTATGTTTATTATACTTGTTTTATGTCACTTGTACTATATAATTAAATAAGAGTAGTACTTGTACTAATAGGAGCCTTTGTAATAGTTGGAGATCATCTTAGGTCCGTCCTAGTTCTCTTGTAAAAACTCTTGTGTAATAAAATGTCTTCTTCTAGCTAAGTCTCTTATAGTTTCTTCCTCCAAAATATGGGGATATAGCCGGTTTATATTTGAGTGTAAAGTCTCAAAATACTTTAGTAGTTGCAGAAGATTAATCTAGTTGTTGAGGAAGATTACTCTAGTAGTTGAGAAAGATTGCTTTAGTAGTTGAGGAAGATTGCTTTAGTAGTTGTTGTATTAGGAGTGCAAAAGTTTTTCGAGTTCGCTGTTGACGGCATAGTTGTGGCGAAGGATGCTGTCACGACCCAAAATCTATAAGTCTTGATGGCACCTACCTCGACCCGCTAGGTAAGCCAACTAATAGTCAATACAACCCAAATGAGATTTATAGAAAAACAGTGAAGAATTATCTGAACATTTATATATTAACTCAATTACTGGTAGTACGAATCATGAGCTTCTACGAATTTGAAATTTACAAAGCTGATACAAATAAATACACGATCTGTTTGAAAGTTACATAAACAGATTAACAAAATCTAAAGCTACCAAGGACAAGTGACAGCTATATTCCGGAATGCACGAATATCTTCAGAGTCAGCTCCTGACATCACCAGCAGCCCCGCTCCAAAATCTGCACTCAAGGTGCATAAATGTAGTATGAGTACAACAAACCCCATGTACCTAGTAAGTATCTTGTCTAACCTCGTCCAAGTAATGACGAGAATTTTTATTTAAAAGATACTCACTGATAAAACCTATATCGTAAACTAGCAATAGGACTATACTATGATATAACAGAAGAGAGTACACGTAATGAATATGCAAAGCAGTAACTGAATACAAGAAGAGATCACAATTTAACACTTTTCAATATCTTGACCAATCTTTTCCTTAGTGCGAAAACCAATAAAACACGATAGTCACTCCATAACTTTCATAGCGGGAGGAATGTACTCAGATATCAAGTCAACTGAGCATTTATCTTATCCTCACCAAATATGCGTATAATAGTACCAACCGGGTAGAAGAAATGTCGATAACAGTAATGACAAAGTAGGAAATACGCAAGCAGCAATAATGAACGAGGATATACATATGGGCAACAATAATAGACTAGGCGAAAGGCATAGGAGTAATGACAGCAATTAGGAAAAAAGAATATAAACTTTAACTAACTAGCATGGTGAAGGCCTAGATATAGATATAACAAATAAGAAGGGAACACATGATCTTTATAAGTTAACAAGTAGAGGCAGGAATAACTAACATGGTAGAATGCTTGTACTAATGTGCAAAAATATAGATACTACATGGATGTAATTATAACAGCAGGAAGTAGGCATGGTATTTGCAAGTCAAGCAAGTAGAAGACATGGGCAACACAATAACAATTGAGATAGGGGACAAGGACAGGGCAATAATCACAAGTCACATAAGAACCATAAGTACAACAATAATAGCTCAATGTAAAGGCATGAACGTATACACGAGGAAACGATATCACAACATACTGCATGTCCCTCGTCCTCGCCTGCACAGAAACACCCATTGTGCCATAAACTCGTGATAATATAAGAGCATGTTAATATAAATGAAATGGCACGGCATCACCCTTCGTGATTTTACTCTCCAATGAAATGGCACGGCATCACACTTCGTGCTTTACACTAACATAACAGAGCACGGCATCACCCTTCGTTCTTTGCACTCGAATGAAATGGCACGGCATCACCCTTCGTGATTTACACTCACATAACATGGCACGACATCACCCTTCGTGCTTTTACTCTCAAATGATATGGCAGGGCATCACCCTTCGTGCTTTACACTCTCCTTCACGTGATAACATATATATAATGGTACGGCATCACCCTTCGTGCTTTACACTCGTCCTTACCCATCATATGTATATCAATGACAAATAAGGTAGGAAGCATAAATAACGTCAAGGATAGTGTTTAAATGAATATTCCAAATGAACCCCATTCACAACTTTCAAGCCAACAATAGTTCAATAAACCCTCAAGAACCTTATTATTCAAGTATTTCAACAAATCTCAAGAATGATCTACAACATGAGTATAGAATCTAATATCTCAAGAATATCGATCGTAGCCATGTGTTAATGATTACGCATAATGATGAGCGAATTAGACACGTCAATGTTTTCTCAGAATTTCCATCAAATTTTGATCAAGTTATAATAAACTAAATCTTGGTTTCTAATATTTAATTCTATATTATTAGTATCTATGAGTCAAGTAAGACATGAAGCAAGAAGGTCACGTAATTCTATAAGGCACAATTCATAGCATAATCTACCCCCGAGCATGATTAAACCTGGCACATGCGTATATGCTCGTCACCTCATATATGTATCACCCCCGCATGTAGTAAATAATGTCAAATAGTAGGAAATATTCCCTCAATAAAGTTAGGCAAGACACTTTCCTCAATTCGGCTAACTCAATACTCAATTTAACTTTTTCCTTTACAAATTCACCTCTGTTTGGCTCAATCTAGCCAAAGACGACTTAAATACATCACACAATGCAAGAGAGAACAATTTTAATTAATAAAGTTGTGATCTTTATACAATTTCTAAAAAGAAAACCCCTGGGGCCGCCCGGTCAAAACCCGGGTCCAAGGGTAGATCTTGACTACCCATAGCCACACAAGTTCATGTATGTGTTTTATTTTCAAATTCGAGTCCGATTCGACTCTCAAATCCTAAAGTTTCATTATTTTACAAAACTTAGACAAAATCCCCAAATGTTTCCCTAGATTCTCATGAATTTGATGTTAAATCTAATGTATAATCATGAAATATAATT
>AWOL01S0104898.1:0-42269 GCA_000715115.1 Nicotiana otophora | reverse complement strand
TGATGCTCCCCTGAATGCCGACCTACCACCACTACCACTGGAAGAACCACCAAAGTTGCTTGCAGACCGGGCCTTGCTGCTACTCTGACGCTCCATTCTATTCTTCAATTTGCGGGTCTCTGTGGTTTGAGAAAATGCCACCATCTTACCATAGTTGATATCGGAATTCAAGGTAGCTGTAGAGGCCACATTGATAACAAAGGGGCTAAGGCCCTGTACAAACCGGCGTACTCCAGCCTCCATTGTGGGCAACATGTGAATAGCATACTTGGACAGGCATGCAAACTCCATATGAGTTGACCCGTATGGTCACCTTGGGGCGTACTGGCCCTGAGGTGACCGGCATGGTCTTCTCGATTGCATGAATACAAAAGAATATTGTCAATAAACTCTATCACAAAAGAATCGAGGAATGGATTGGAAACGCGATTCATCAGATCCATGAAGGCTGCTGGGGCATTTGTTAGTCCAAAAGACATCACCAGAAATTCAAAATGCCCATATCGGGTTCTAAAAGCTATTTTCGAAATATCCCGCTCCCTGATCTTCAATTGGTAATACCCCGATCTTATATCAATCTTGGAGAAGTACCCGGAACCTTGCAATTGATAAACCAAATCATCTATCCTTGGTAGTGGATACTTATTCTTGATTGTGACCTAATTATGTTGCCAATAGTCAATACACATTCTCAGTGACCCATCTTTCCTTCTTACAAAAAGGACCGGTACGCCCCAAGGCGACACAGTTGGCCGTATAAAACCCTTTTCTAACAAATCTCTCAATTGTTCCTTTAGTTCCTTCAATTCTACCGGTGCCATTCTGTAGGGTGGAAAAGATATAGGATGAGTGTCTGGCATCACATCAATCCCAAAATAAATCTCCCTGTCTGGTGGGATCCTAAGGAGTACATCCGTAAATACACCAGGAAATGCATTCACAACAGTCACAAACTCAAGTGTAGGTGCCTTAGCATCGGTGTCCGTAACCCTGATCAAATGGTAAATACATCCCTTGTTGATCCTCTTTGTGGCCTTAAGGTAGGAAATAAACCTACACTTTGGCACCACATCATCACCTTTTCCACTAAATAACTGGCTCATTTGGAAACTCGAACCTAACAATTTTGGTACGGCAATCAAGCCAATCCATCCCTATAAACCTGCACGGCTAAGATCGGCCACGATGTCTCGACCACGCAATGTGACAACATAATCCCTATAAACCTGCACGGCTAAAATAGACTCACCAACAAGAGTAGATACAGAGAACAGTTCGTAAAGTTGTTCTGGTTCTATCCCAAATTCCATAGCAATATAAGGTGTGACATATGAAAAAAGTGGAACCAGGATCAATAAGAGCATAAACATCATGAGATTGGATAGTCAATATACATGTGACAATATCTGGAGAAGTGTTTGATTCCTGATGTCTCCGCATAGCATAAGATCTACTGGGTCCCCCGAAATTCTGTGCTCCGCCCCTAGATGCACCACACCCTGCGGGTGCTAGGGTGCCTCGAGCTGGAGGTGTTGTGGATGTAGTAGCTGCATAATTAGCTGGATGTGCCGCATCTCTGCCCGTATTTCGAAGGGATGAGCAACAATCTCTCTGAATGTGACCCCTCAAACCACACCCATAGCATACTGGTAGGTCCGTGAAACAGGACCCAAAGTGCATCCCCCCAAACATAGGGCATGGAAGCCTCCACTAGTGAAACATTCTGTCGGGCTGACCCTGCTGGTGGGGTCCCCTGACTGGGTCCAGATGATTATGCACCCATCCAAGACTGGGCGAATGATTGGGATGGTCCTGATGACGCTCCCCTGAATGCCGACCTACCACAACTACCACCGGAAGAACCACCAAAGTTGCCCGTGGACCGAGCTTTGCTGCTACTCTGACGCTCCATTCTATTCTTCAATTTGCGGGTCTTTGTGGCTTGAGCAAATGCCACCATCTTACCATAGTTCATATCGGAATTCAAGGCAGCTGTAGAGGCCTCATTGTTAACCAAGGGGCTAAGGCCTTGTACAAATCGGCGTACTCTAGCCTCCATATTGGGCAACATATGAATAGCATACTTGGACAGGCGCGCAAACTCCATATGAGGTGACCGGCATGGTCGCCTTGGGGCGCACCGGCCCTGAGGTGACCGACATGGTCCTCTCGATTGCGTGAATATACAAGAATATGATCAATAAACTCTATCACAAAAGAATCAAGGAATGGCTTGAACACGCAATTCATAAGATCCATGAAGGCTTTTGGGGCATTTGTTAGTCCAAAAGACATCATCAGAAATTCAAAATGCCCATATTGGGTTCTAAAAGCTGTTTTCAAAATATCCCACTCCCTGATCTTCAATTGGTGATATCGGGATCTTAAATCAATCTTGGAGAAGTATCTGGCACCTTGCAATTGATCAAACAAATCATCTATCCTTGGTAGTGGGTAATTATTCTTCATTGTGACCTTATTAAGTTGTCGATAGTCAATACAGATTCTCAGTGGCCCATCTTTCTTTCTTACAAAAAGGACCGGTGCTCCCCAATGCGACACACTTGGCCGGATAAAACCCTTTTCTAACATATCTTTCAATTGTTCCTTTAGTTCCTTCAATTCTGCCGGTGCCATTCTGTAAGGTGGAATAGATATAGGATGCGTGTCTGGCATCACATCAATCCCAAAATCAATCTCCCTGTCTGGTGGGATCCTAAGGAGTTCATCCGGAAATACTCCCGAAAATGCATTCACAACAGTCACACACTCAAGTGTAGGTGCCTCAGCATCGGTGTCCGTAACCCGGACCAAATGGTAAATACATCCCTTGTTGATCATCTTTGTGGCCTTAAGGTAGGAAATAAACGTACCCTTTGGCACCACATCATCACCTTTCCACTCAATAACTAGCTCATTTGGAAACGCAAACCTAACAGTTTTGGTTCGGCAATCAAGCTTGGCAAAACATGAATAAAGCCAATCCATCCCCATTATCATATCAAAATCGACCATTCTCAATTCAATAAGATCGGCCACGGTGTCTCCACCATGGAATGTGACAACACAATCCCTATAAACTTGCGCGGCCAAAATAGACTCACCAACAAGAATAGATACAGAGAACAGTTCATAAAGTTGTTCTGGTTCTATCCCAAATTCCATAGCAATATAAGGTGTGACATATGACAAAGTGGAACCGAGATCAATAAGAGCATAAACATCATGAGATTGGACAGTCAATATACTTGTGACAACATCTGGAGAACGGTTTGATTCCTGACGTCTCCGCATAGCAAAAAATCTACTGGGTCCCCCAGAATTCTGTGCTCCACCCCTAGCTGCACCACACCGTGCGGGTGCTAGGGTGCCTCGAGCTGGAGGTTTTGTGGATGTAGTAGCTGCATAATTAGCTGGATGTGCCGCATCCTTGCCCATATTTCGAAGGGATGAGCGACAATCTCTCTAAATGTGACCCCTCAAACCACACCCATAGCATACTGGTAGGTCCATGAAACAGGACCCAAAGTGCATCCTCCCAAACATAGGGCATGGAAGCCTCCACTGGTGAAACATTCTGTTAGGCCGACCCTGCTGGTGAGGTCCCCTGACTGGGTCCAGATGATTATGCACCCATCCAAGACTGGGCGAATGATTGGGATGATCCTGATGACACTCCCCTGAATGCCGACCTATCACCACTACCACCGAAAGAACCACCAAAGTTGCCCGTGGACCGGGCCTTGCTGCTACTCTGACTCTCCATTCTATTCTTCAATTTGCAGGTCTTTGTGGCTTGAGCAAATGCCACCATCTTACCATAGTTCATATCGGAATTCGAGGTAGATGTAGAGGCCTCATTGATAACCAAGGGGCTAAGGCCTTGTACAAACCGACGTACTCTAGCCTCCATAGTGGGCAACATATGAATAGCATACTTGGACAGACGCGCAAACTCCATATGAGGTGACCGGCATGGTCGCCTTGGGGCGCACCGGCCCTGAGGTAACCGACATGGTCCTCTCGATTGCGTGAATATACAAGAATATCATCAATAAACTCTATCACAAAATAATCAAGGAATGGCTTGAAACGCGATTCATAAGATCCATGAAGGCTTTTGGGGCATTCGTTAGTGCAAAAGACATCACCAGAAATTCAAAATGCCCGTATCGGGTTCTAAAAGCCATTTTAAAAATATCCCACTCTCTGATCTTCAATTGGTGATATCGGGATCTTAAATCAATCTTGGAGAAGTACCTGGCACATTGCAATTAATCAAACAAATAATATATCCTTGGTAGTGGGTAATTATTCTTCATTGTGACCTTATTAAGTTGTCGATACTCAATACAGATTCTTAGTGACCCATCTTTCTTTATTACAAAAAGGACCGGTGCTCCCCAATGCGACACACTTGGCCAGATAAAACCCTTTTCTAATAGATCTTTCAATTGTTCCTTTAGTTCCTTCAATTCTGCCGGTGCCATTCTGTAGGGTGGAATAGATATAGGATGCGTGTCTGGCATCACATCAATCCCCAAATCAATCTCCCTATCTGGTGGGATCCTAAGGAGTTCATCCAGAAATACTCCCGAACATTCATTCACAACAGTCACAGACTCAAGTGTAGGTGCCTCAGCATTGATGTCTGTAACCCTGACCAAATGGTAAATACATCCCTTGTTGATCATCTTTGTGGCCTTAAGGTAGGAAATAAACGTACCCTTTGGCACCACATCATCACCTTTGCACTCAATAACTGGCGCATTTGGAAATGCGAACCTAACAGTTTTAGTTCGGCAATCAAGCTTCGCAAAACATAAATAAATCCAATCCATCCCCATTATCACATCAAAATCGACCATTCTCAATTCAATAAGATCGGCCACGGTGTCTCGACCACGGAATGTGACAACACAATCCCTATAAAACTGCGCAGCCAAAATAGACTAACCAACAAGAGTAGATACATAGAATGGCTCATAAAGTTGTTCTGGTTCTATCCCAAATTTCATAGCAACATAAGGTTTCACATATGACAAAGTGGAACCGGGATCAATAAGAGCATAAACATCATGAGATTGGACAGTCAATACACCTGGGACAATATCTGGAGAAGCCTCTGATTCCCGACATCTTCGCATAGCATAAAATCTACTGGGTCCTCCCAAATTCTGTGCTCCACCCCTAGCTGCACCACACCCTGTGGGTGCTGCGGTGCCTCGGCTGGAGGTGTTGTGGATGTAGTAGCTATAGAATTAGCTGGATGTGCCGCATCTCTGCCCATATTTCGACGGGATGAGCGACAATCTCTCTGAATGTGACCCCTCAAACCACACCCATAGCATACTGGTAGGTCCATGAAACAGGACCCAAAGTGCATCCTCCCACACATAGGGCATGGCAGCCTCCACTGGTGAAACCTTCTGTCGGGTCTACCCTACTGGTGGGGTCCCCTGACAGGGTCCAGATGATTGTGCACCCATCCAAGACTGGGCGAATGATTGGGATGTTCCTGATGATGCTCCCCTGAATGCCGACCTACCACCACTACTACTGGAAGAGCCACCAAAGTTGCTTGCAGACCGGGCCTTGCTGCTACTCTGACGCTCCATTCTATTCTTCAATTTGCGGGTCTCTGCGGCTCGAGCAAATGCCACCATCTTACCATAGTTCATATCGGAATTCAAGGCAGCTGTAGAGGCCTCATTGATTGGCACCTTGCAATTGATCAAACAAATCAGATATCCTTGGTAGTGGGTAATTATTCTTGATTGTGACCTTATTAAGTTGCCGATAGTCAATACACATTCTCAGTGATCCATCTTTCTTTCTTACAAAAAGGACCGGTGTGCCCCAATGCGACACACTTGGCCGGATAAAACCCTTTTCTAATAGATCTCTCAATTATTCCTTTAGTTCCTTCAATTCTGCCAGTGCCATTCTGTAGGGTGGAATAGATATAGGATGCGTGTCTGGCATCACATCAATCCCAAAATCAATCTCCCTGTATGGTGGGATCCTAAGGAGTTCATCCGGAAATACTCACGAAAATTCATTCACAACAGTCACGGACTCAAGTGTAGGTGCCTCAGCATCGGTGTCCGTAACCCTGCCCAAATGGTAAATACATCCCTTGTTGATCATCTTTGTGGCCTTAAGGTAGGAAATAAACATACCCTTTGGCACCACATCATCACCTTTCCACTCAATAACTGGCTCATTTGGAAACTCGAACCTAACAGTTTTGGTTCGGCAATCAAGCTTGGCAAAACATGAATAAAGCCAATCCATCCCCATTATCACATCAAAATCGACCATTCTCAATTAAGTAAGATCGGCCACGGTGTCTCGACCACGGAATGTGACAACACAATCCCTATAAACCTGCGCGGCCAAAATAGACTCACCAACAAGAGTAGATACAGAGAACGGCTCATAAAGTTATTCTGGTTCTATCCCAAATTCCATAGCAACATAAGGTGTGACATATGACAAAATGGAACCGGGATCAATAAGAGCATAAACATCATGAGATTGGACAATCAATATAGTGGGTCCTCCCGAATTCTGTGCTACACCCCTAGTTGCACCACACCCTGTGGGTGTTAGGGTGCCTCGAGCTGGAGGTGTTCTGGATGTAGTAGCTGCAGAATTAGCTGGATGTGCCGCATCTCTGCCCATATTTCGACGGGATGAGCGACAATCTCTCTGAATGTGACCCCTCAAACCACACCCATAGCATACTGGTAGGTCCATGAAATAGGACCCAAAGTGCATCCTCCTACACATAGGGCATGGAAGCCTCCACTGGTGAAACCTTCTGTCGGGCCGACCTTGCTGGTGGGGTCCCCTGACTGGGTCCAGATGATTGTGCACCCATCGAATACTGGGCGAATGATTGGGATGGTCCTGATGGCGCTCCCCTGAATGTCGACCTACCACAACTACCACCGGAAGAACCACCAAAGTTTCCCGCGGACCGGGCCTTAATCCTACTCTGACGCTCCATTCTATTATTCAATTTGCGGGTCTCTGTGGCTTGAGAAAATGCCACCATCTTACCATAGTTCATATCGGAATTCAATGCAGCTGTAGAGGCCTTATTGATAACTAAGGGGCTAAGGCCCTGTACAAACCGTCGTACTCTAGCCTCTATAGTGGGCAACATGGGAATAGCATACTTGGACAGGAGTGCAAACTCCATATGGTACTCCCACACATTCCTACTACCCTACTTCAGGCTTTCAAACTCAGGCTAGAAATGATCCATAAAGGCATCTGTGAACTCGCCCCACCTTGCCGGAGGGCATCCCTCCTCACGGGATTCCTCCCACAACTCAAACCAAGAATAGGCCACCCCTTTCAGGCGGTAAGAGGCCAACTCTACTCCCTTTGTCTCTGTAGCATGCATAACCCAGAGAGTTTTGTGCATCTCATCTATAAAGTCTTGGGGGTCTTCCTCGAGATCAGTACCCGTAAACACTGGAGGATCTAACTGAAGAAACCTGTTCACCCTCGAACTAGCACATTCCCCTGGATGACTGGAAGAAGTAGGCCTAACACTCGATCTCTAGGCCTGAGAAGCCACTATATGTGTCAACATTTGTATGGCTCCCCTAATATCAATATCAGACGCACCAGAATTAGAAACTAGAGCTGGAGGTGGAACTGGAATATTAGTTAGAGGAACCGTTGCACCTTCTATAGGTTTGGGGACAGGTGCTGTCTGATCAGTTATAGTAGAGTCAGGCAGTGTAGTAACTGGAGGAATATTCTCACTCCTCGGCTGCTCACCCGCATCATCAATTATAGCGTCAACTGTCACTCTCGGGGTGACATTGGATCTTTGACCAGTTCTTTCCCATTTCTTAGGTGCCATGTACTGAAAATTAGAGCAACGCAGGAGTTAAAGGAAGAACAATCTTACAACCAGCTTTATCGAATGATCAAGAACATGAAAGAAGGGTATTATTGCTAAATTCCCATGTAGCATTCTAATTATAGATGTGGCCGACAACACACCGATAATAAGGACTCTACTAGACATAGCTTTGAGACATCGTAGGACACTTTAAAACCTTAGGCTTTGATACCAAGTTCGTCACGCCCCAAAACCGAGGAGCGCGACCGGCGCTCAACCGAGTGAACCCGACCGAGCAAGCCTGTTAGATTTCATTCTACCCAAACTCATCGACAAATAGAGATAATACATATTTTCATTAATTAGACAAAATGGTGTTCACGTCTACAATACAAATTCATTTCCAATAGCTTCATCATTTTTAAAGTCTCAATGGACAAGTAATACAACCACAACATAACATATTTTGTCTTCCCTAACACCAATACACAACCCACACTATGTCTATGGAGCCTCTATAGATAAAAATGAGTGCAATGATAATGCCGGCAACAAGGCCACAACTATACCTCAAACAGAATACACAAAGAACAAAAGATACATGACCCCGGGATGAAGTGGTGCTCACTAAATCAGCTGGGAAGAAGGTGTACTGGTGTCACTGATCAATATCTCCTGCTGTGGAACCACCTGCATCCATTTAAACAATGCAGCGCTCCCGGCAAAAGGACGTTAGTACCGTCGAATAGTACTAGTATGAAAACTAAACACTAATTTAAGAGTTCAGAAATTCAAAATGAATATGATGAACCAGTGCAGCAATAGAATAATATAGATAACCGTTTAAACCATAGCAAGCTTATTAAAAGCTATCAATAACATTTATATGATTCAAGATGAGATCCTCTGTAGCCATCATCACACAAAGCGGCCTCGCCACCTCACCCGATGTATGCAGGTGGAAGTGTCTGTACAATACCACAACTCTAATCAAGCGGCCCTACCGCCTCACCCCAATGTATGCGGATGGATGTATAACCACAGTACCAAGAACCTACACAAAGCAGCTATGCCGCCTCACCCTAATGTATGCGGGTGGAAATGCATCAACGATACCAATACCAACACAAAGCGGCTATGCCGCCTTACCCCAATATATGCGGGTGGTGGTGCCACAACAATACAAAAACTAGACACAAAGCGATCGTACCGCCTCACCCCAATATAAGCAGGTGGAGGTGCAGTCCCACAATACCACAATCCCTACACAAAGCGGTCATGCCGCCTCACCCCAATATATGCGGGTGGTGGTGCCACAACAATACAAAAACTAGACACAAAGCGATCGTACCGCCTCACCCCAATATAAGCAGGTGGAGGTGCAGTCCCACAATACCACAATCCCTACACAAAGCGGTCATGCCGCCTCACCCCAATATATGCGGGTGGAGGTGTATCCAAATCCCAATCTGTACACAACTTGGCATAATAACTTTCACATAAATCACAACTTGAAATTATAACATGTGGATACACAATCCATGGTTTTGAAACATACCCTCAGTTTATAATGCAATATGATAAGAGCATTTGAAACACAAATTGAACATATATCTTTATCACAAAACTTGTTGGAATACTCTTTTTGTAATCGACATCTTGGAACTTACAAGGATATTGGGAATTCCAATTCTTAAAGAAACGTTTAGCCAACATACCTCACTTGAGCTTTCTTACAGTCTAAATGTTCCAGAATTCTTAGCAACTTCAATCTATTATAGAAATATAACAATTTGAACAAAATTTAGGGAGATGCTCATGGTTCTAGCTCATTTGAGCATTTTATCAAACACTAAGTGTGGATTAACGTTCAAGGCCCTTTTATGGAGGATTCCATCATCCCACAACTCAATCTTTACCATTTTTAGCTCAACAATCTTCCTACACCCTTTGATAACACATGCATGCAAAATAAACAACCCTCTTGCCCAGAAATTATCTTGTTAATTATCCATTTCTACACAAAATTCAAAAGTGAGGGTTAGGGTGTAGAATCTTACCTCTAGGATGAAGGCCTAGTGAGTTTCCCTTCTTAATCTTCCAAAACATGGCCAAGAAATAAAGAACAATTATTGAAGAACTCCTTCTCACTCTAGGTCACTCTCTCTCACTCTAAAATATCAGATTATAGCTAATAAATGGCCCAAAGAGTGTATTTAACGAAATAGGGTCGGGTTTTAAAAGCCTAGAAATGGAGCTCCGGAACGGTTTTGCGGTCGCACATGCGACCACATAACGGATATGCGGACCGCAAAATGGTCGCATAATTACAGACCAAATGATAACAAAATCTGTCTATGTATGCGGTCCGCATAACTGCTATACGATCGCATAATGCACCGCATAACAGTTATGCGGTCGCACAGTCGACCGTATAATTGCCCCCAGACTGTCCCTTCTCCTGCTCACTTATGCGGCCATTATGACGCCCACAGAGCAATTTTGCGGTCTCATAATGGACCGCACAATTACAATTTTCTGCCAAAAATTTCCTTTTCAGTCCCATGCATTGTTCAACCCATTGTTCAATCCTTTGCTCAACACGTAAAACCAATTCGGCGCCACGAAACATTATTTTCTTTTGCAAAATTCTACGGGGCCTTACATTCTCCCCTTTAGGATAATTCGTCCTCGAATGAGGGTCAAAATCAGTTATTAGCATCTTATGCAACTCAGTTTTCATAATACACACCAGCAACCCCAAATTTGACTAACTCCCAAAATTTCCAAAACTTTCGCCTGAGTTTCCCTTGTAACTAGGCCTATCCACCTGTCAGAGGGCCCCAAAAACACATCCTAACAGCATATACATAATCCAACGACGTAACATAATACAAAATAACACCAACTGTGGTCTCACAAGTAATATATTTCCAGAAAAAGGAACACCCTTAATGCCAATTGTACATATGATACAAAATTCATAGAAAGCAACTCTTAGAACATTTTTCATAGATCAAAACTTTATAAATACAGGGCTATTCAGACAAATAAGGATACCTTTTCTTCATTTCTTCCTCGGCCTTCCAAGTAGCCTCTTCAACCTGTTGGTTTGTGGGCGTCAGCAACATGATTTGCAACCACAACGAGAGGATAAGACATTGGGTCTCCCTATATGGACAAGAAGGGTGTAGGGAAATGCAGAAAAACCTAAGAGGAGAATGGGTCAATTGGACGTTGTCATGGTTATGTGGGAGGGCAACCTTAAGGACTCCTCAGAAATACTTCATTGAGTTGATTGTACTTGAGGACATCCAACCATACTCACCCGTGCGGGTTCTCAGACAATTTTAGATGATCCAAGATATGCCTTTACGGATGAGGACAACGCTATATGAGGATGATCCAAGATTGCCCTATGTGGTTCCCTGCTTGTATGACTGGAGAAACTGACTTCTGTTTTTTTTTCTTTTTACTTTATTAGTAAAGGTTGTAACTTGCTACTTCAAATTTGGGCCACAGAACATTTCTTCCAGCAAGAGGCCACCATTGACTACTTTGTGGGCGTCTGCAACATGATCCGCATCCATAATGAGTTGATGAGACATTGGATCTCCCCACATGGACAAGAAGGGTGAGGGGAATGCAGACTAGTCCATGTGGAGAACGGGTCAATTGGAAGCTGTTATGGTTAGGTGGGAGGGCAATCTTAAGGACTCCTCAGAAATCTTTCATTGAGTTGATCGCACTTGACATCATCCAACCATACTCACCCTTGCGGGTTCTCAGACAGTTCGGGATGATCCAAGATGTGCCTTTATGGATAAGGACAGTGCTATATGAGGATGGGTACAATAGACAAATTCCAATCCCTATGATAATAAGGCTCCAAGAAGAGTGGAATGATCCGGTCACAATGTCGACGGGTCAAAACTCGTGGTGCACTTCGGAGTATTATGTATGGACCAACGTGGAAGAAGAGCTAGCTTAACTAAGCAGATAACGTATAGCCTGGCTGGAGGACGCAGTGGTTGCTTTTCAAATTTACCATGAGATTTTGCCACATTACCTGGTGACTGCCTTAATGCACCATCAAGTGGTCCTAGGATCTATCGATCACATGTTACCATCTGCTAAAGACGATGGCCTAGTTGTGGAATGTATCCAGATATAATCTAAGACAGAGACGGAGGGAGATCTAGGAGAGGAGTCCGAGTTCTAACGAGTTTGAATAAGATCCGTAGGATGATCAGGAGGAAGAACCTGAAGAAGAAGAGGATATGGGAAATGATTCCGTGGATAGTTACTAGAAGTTGGTTGATTTCCCCTTCTTTCCCACTTTGTACCCTTGTCCCTAGTTTTCTTACTTTCCTAAAGGGAATGTTGTTTAAACCCATGCAGTTCTATGAGTATAGGAAACAGGGATGCAACCTTTGTTCCCACTTATCTCAGTCCACCCTTTATCAATGAAAATAAACTTGCTTCGCGTCTAAATGTGTTAAGTCTAATTATTTGTCAAACATCGGTGATTTAGGCCTACCTCCGGCAATGAGAGGTCCCATGAATTTTAGGATAACATGCTATCCTAAGTACGTGAATTAATTGCCCTATTTGGTTCCCTGCTTGTATGAATGGAGAAACTGACTTCTGTTTCTTTTTTTTTCTTTTTTTCTTTTTACTTTATTAGTAAAGGTTGTAACTTGCTACTTCAGATCTAGTCCACAGAACATTTCTTCTAGTAAGAGGCCACCATTGACTAATTTGTGGACGTCAGAAACATGATCTGCATCCACAACGAGTTGATGAGACATTGGATCTCCCCACATGGACAAGAAGGGTGAAGGGGAATGCAGACTAGACCATGTGGAGAATGGGTCAATTGGAAGCTGTTATGGTTAGGTGGGAGGGAAATCTTAAGGACTCCTCAAAAATCTTTCATTGCATTGATCGCACTTGACGTCATCCAACCATACTCACCCTTGCGGGTTCTTAGACAGTTCGGGATGATCCAAGATGTGCCTTTATGGATAAGGACAGTGCTATATGCGGATGGGTACAACGGACAGATTCCAATCCCTATGATAAGAAGGCTCCAAGAAGAGTGGAACAATCCGGTCACAATGTCGACGGGTCAAAACTCGTGGTGCACTTCAGAGTATTATGTATGGACCAATGAGGAAGCAGAGCTGCCTAACCAAGCAGATAATGTATAGCCCGGCTGGAGGACGCAGTGGTTGCTTTTCAAATTTACCATGAGATTTTGCCACATTACCTGGTGACTGCCTTAATGCACCATCAAGTGGTCCTAGGATCCATCAATAAGATGTTACCACCTGCTGAAGACGATGGCCTGTTAGTGGAATGTATCCAGATAGAATCTAAGACAGAGTTGGAGGGAGATCTAGGAGAGGAGTCTGAGTTCTGACAAGTTTGAAGAAGATCCGTAGGAAGATCAGGAGTAAGAACCAGAAGAAGAAGAGGAGATTGGAAATGACTCTGAGAATGGTTACTATAAGTTGGTTGATTTCCACTTCTTTCCCACTTTTTACCTTTGTCCCTAGTTTTCTTACTTTCTTAAAGGGCAAGTTGTTTAAACCCATGTAGTTCTATGAATATCAAAAACAGTGATGTAACCTTTGTTCCCACTTATCTCAGTCCAAACACTATCAATGAAAGCAAACTTGCTTCGGATCTAAATGTGTTAAGTCTAATTATTTGTCAAACATCTGTGATTTAGGTCTACCTCCGGCAATGAGAGGTCCCACGAATTCTAGGATAACGCGCTAGTCTAAATACGTGAATTAGTTGCCATGTGTGATTCCTTGCTTGTATAAATGAAGAAACTAACTTCTGTTTCTTTTTCTTTTTATTTGTTCTTTTTTTTACTTTATTATTACTCCCAAAAAGAAAGTTGGTTTGTGTCGACCCGATACTGGCGGAACCACCGTATAATCTAAGATCAAAGGGAAATATGTCTGCTACAGAAAACCCGACTAAACATGCTCTGGTCATAGCCGACAGCCCGGTGGGATCAGAAGAGAAGGACGATACAAGTAATGATGAACACATGGCTAGGATGGCCCACGAGGTGGAACCTTTAAGGGAGGAAGTACAACATATTAGGGAGCTAGCACATTTGGACGTGACAACGCTCCCTCAACAACCTCGCTTTCCTTCTTTGGATTAAGTTCCTGACCACTTTCCTTCCACATCACGCCAAAATAACAACACCCCAACTTCAGTTCCCACCACTCAAGTCATACTTCCAGTAACCCACCAAATCCTCCCGTCCACACTCCCTACGTACCGCAGTACATTCAAACACCACAAAACCCGCCTAGCACCACTAACGCAACTCACTTTTACCACTCACCCAAATCAGCACATACCTGTGGCACATACCGCCACCCATGAGCTATATGTTCCTCCTGTATATGCCGTTTCTGAACCCTCCTTTATAGTGCATGTCACGGTCAGGGTGCCTTATGAGATAGACCACTACGGTGAGATGGAGAGGGAAGCAAGGCGTAAGGAAGAGGAGTCAATATCTGAGCAGCTGCAAATCTTGAGAAAACAAATGAAGAACCTCTAAGTCGCTCGGGGAAGTGAAAGCTTGGACTACGAAGATCTGTTTATCCATCCGGATGTGGATATGCAAGCAGAGTATAAGCCTCCAAAGTTCGATATCTTCGACAGGATGGGTGATCCCAACGCACATTTGAGGGCATATTGTGACAAGTTAGTCGGAATGGGAAGGAACGAAAAGCTAAAAATGAAGTTGTTCATAAGGAGCCTGATGGGAGAAGCACGTACCTGGTATACTCGACAAGATCCGCAAAACTAGAGAACCTGGCTTGATATGGCTGAAGATTTCATGAATTGCTTTCGATTCAACACAGAGATCACTCTTGATTGGTTCACACTAGTAAACCTATAAAAAAAAGCCATCCAAGTCATTCCAAGAATATGTACGTTGGTGAAGGTCAGAAGCCGCCAGGGCACAACCTCTGCTGGATGACAGTGAATTAAGCAAGTATTTCATCAAGTCCCAAGAAGGGATATATTTTGAAAAAATGATGGGAATGATGGAACATAAATTCTCTGAGCTGGTCAAGATGGGAGATTTCTTAGAAGAAGGTATAAAATCTGGTAAAGTACAATCCATGGAAGCACTGTAAGCGACCAACAAGGCAATCCAATCATATTCAATCGGTAGCAGAAATAAGAAGAAAGAAGAAGTCTCAGCAGTCATCCCTTAGTATCAACCCAACCCACATAACAGAAATACTTCCTATTACCCAAAAAGCCATTCACCACCCCCAGCTTACGCTCCCGTCTATAACACCCAGACATATTACCACCCCCAACCTCAATACAACCCTCCTCTAGCCCATAACAACCCGAACCCACAACGACCACATACTCATATCCAAATCACTACCCACAAAAATCGATCCATTTATTCACCACACCCTCATCCCAATTTTGAAGAGAGGGTTCGCAGATATTATACCCCGATTGCTCAGCCTCTGGCCCAATTGTTTGACAGATTGAGAAGAGCAGGATTGATACATTCAATGGAAAGAAGGGTTCCTGAGTATCCCTCTAAGTATATTGATGCAACTAAAAGGTGTGTACCATTCCAATATGCTTGGGAATGATATCGAGGATTGTTTTAATCTAAAAAATGAGATTGAAACACCGATCAAGAGCGGATCCATTAAGTGCACTCCGGCTCCACCCAATATGATTTGCAATCCGCTGCCAAATCACCGAAACTAGGGGGCCAATATGATCACATTGGACGAAGAATATGATTTGAAATAAACGATTGTCACTATAGGAAATGCAGATGCTGCAATGATCCCACCTCAAAGGGCTCCAATAATCATAGTGCAAGCGATACCTATGGTGACTATTCAGATTTATCAACGGTGTAATTCTGTTGCTTATTCCCTAATGCCTTGTCCTTTTGTTTCTTACTTGTTGATATATCTTTTGTGATGCAGCAATTCCTTGGATGCCAGGTGCCGTTCTCGATCTTAAGAGCTAGGTACGGGCCCTGGCTTTGACCTCTACATACGCCGAACGTTCGTGGCATGATTTGGCAAAGGGCCGATGGGAGGCCAAAAATTATGGTAAGCCTATTTCTCATATTTTGAGAGTTCGAACGAAATACTTTCCATATATTCAACTAATTTTCTTGTGTGTAGGCCTGGGCAAAGATGCGGTTTTGAGGCCCCTACCCGGCGAGGAAGAAACCTCTGACCCGATTTCTACACCGGCAGAGGGAAATAAGAAAAACAGGGCCTCTACTTCCGAAAATCCAAAACCGAAGGCAAGGTCAACTCGTAAGTCGAGGAAGAATACCATCCCTTTGACCTTAGAATCGGTTCAGCGTCTAAGGGATGAATATGAGAAAGAGGAGGATGACGAGTCCGTATTGGTGGCCCAATCAAAGAATACCACCGACGTTCCATAGGCAGCTAGATCGATGGTGGTTTATATCGCTCTGCCACGAACTGAGGATATATCAGAGAAAGATTCGGGTAGAGTCCCCCAGTCGTTGGAGATAGAGGATGCTTCACATAGAAGCTAACAGTTGGGGGATATGTACGAAGGGGCTCTCCCCGAATATCTTCGAACCGAAGAGAATGCCCCAAGTGACTCACTTGGGGCAGTAGCAATCGAAGACTCCGCCAGCTTCCCTGCTTTTTTCGAAGGGGCGATTCGGGAAGCCCAAGCTTTGTGGGTCCGCGAACTAGAAAGGCCTCATGAGGGAGAGGATCCTTTTTGTAACCTGTTTACCGATGTCGAGGACGCTGCGGCACTAGTAATGCATCGGATCTTTTTCACGGAGTGCAACAGGCTTTGAATCAGGTAAGCCTTAAATTATTTTGTTGGTATTATCTCTTATGTTTGTTTTTCTTTTCTTAGTTTATTTCTTCTTTCTTCATAGGGCGTGGTAGCTCATCGAGAAAAATGTTCTCGATCCCGAGCTGAGCTGCGTCGATACGAGGCCGATCTCTAACGGGTCACAANGTGTCGTTCTCGATCTTAAGAGCTGGGTACGGGCCCTGGCTTCGAACTCTAGATACGCCGAACGTTTGTGGCATGATTTGGCAAAGGGCCAATGGGAGGCCAAAAAGTATGGTAAGCCTATTTCTCATATTTTGAGAGTTCGAACAAAATATTTTCCATACCCGGCGAGGAAGAAACCTCAGACCCGGTTTCTACACCGGTAGAGGGAAATAAGAGAAAACGGGCCTCTACTTCCGAAAATCCAAAACCGAAGGCAATTTTAACTCGTAAGTCGAGGAAGAATACCATCCCTTTGACCTTAGAATCGGTTCAATGTCTAAGAGACGAATATGAGAAAGAGGAGGATGACGGGTCCGTACTGGTGGCCCAATCAAAGAATACCACCGACGTTCCATAGGCAGCTGGATCGATGGTGGTTTATAACGCTTTGCCACGAACTGAGGATATATCAGAGAATGATTCGGGTAGAGTCCCCCAATCGTTGGAGATCGAGGATGCTTCACATAGAAGCTAACAGATGGGGGATATGTACGAAGGGGCTCTCCCCGAATCTCTTCGAACCGAAGAGAATGCCCCAAGTGACTCACTTGGGGCAGTAGCAATCGAAGACTCGCCCAGCTTCCCTGCTTTTTCCGAAGGGGCGATTCGGGAAGCCCAAGCTTTGTGGGTCCTCGAACTAGAAAGGCCTCATGAGGGAGAGGATCCTTTTTGTAACCTTGTTTACCGGTGTCGAGGATGCTGCCGGCACTAGTGGTGCATCGGATCTTTTTCACGGAGTGCAACAGGCTTTGAATCAGGTAAGCTTTAAATTATTTTGTTGGTATTATATCTTATGTCTATTTTTCTTTTCTTACTTTATTTCTTCTTTCTTCATAGGGCGTGGTAGCTCATCGAGAAAAATGTTCTCGATCCCGAGCTGAGCTACGTCGATTTGAGGCCGATCTCTAACGGGTCACAGAGGAGAGGAAGGCCCTTAAACTCTTCTTAGGGCAAAGGGGAAAAGAAATCAAGGACCTCCGAGCTGAGTTGGCCAAAGCTCACTAAGATCAGACCGATCTGTCAGAGTAGGTAATGACACTATTAAAAGCCTATGGACTCGATACTGGAACGATAGCTAATCTTTCGGTCTCACAGCTGCAGCAGAAGCTTGAGATGATCGGAAAGATCCGTGAGGAGGTTGATGTGATAAAGGTGGAGTCCTTGAAATGGAAAGAAAATATGGACCGCTTTGCTGCAGAGAAAGAGGCTGCTCGAGCCCAATTATCATCGGCCGAAAATCAACTTCAAAGTCTGAAGGAGAAAAGCTTGGTTCAAGCAAGGAAAACAGAGGAGCTAGAGGCTCGGTTGGCTTTTGAACTTGCCAAGGCTTAAAAGACAAAGGCCGATACAAATGCATTTATTGCTGTTTATCGGGATGATGCTAAGGCCGCTCAGTTGCATGCAAGAGAAGTAGCCGAGACCGCTCGAACTCGAGCACATTGGATTGCCAAATTTTGCGAATGCCAATTTCGGAGTGAAACCCTCGAGGAGATCCATACTCGAGGTTTCAATCTTACTGAAGAGATAATAAAGGCAAAAGAGCTTGAAGCCGATGCCCAGGGCTTGGCCTCCGATGATGATGACAATGACGGTGATGGGAGAAAGAGCGGGTCTTAGAGTGGGGAGGAGCCCGATGAAGAAAAAGACTGCTCCCGTAGATAACTAGGTTTTTTCTTATTTTGATCTTTTCGTGTAAGGTCCTGATCGGACGTTTTGTAAACATATATATAAAGGTCTTTTCTTTTTCTAACTTGTCTCTGTTTTCGTTTTTGCCTAGTGAATATTTTGTTTTATTTGTGTCTTATGAAAATATTCATAAGTTTGAGGATTTAGTTGAGTGAGTGTTTGCTCACACTTTTAGTAAAGTAGCCCTTAGACTTAATAGTCGAGTGAGAGATTGCTCGAACTCGAAGTTTTAGGCTTAATAGTTGAGTGAGTGATTGCTCGAACTCGAAGTATCGCAGCCCGTAGGCTTTATGGTCGAGTGAGTGATTGCTCAAAATCAAAGTAAGATAGCCCTTATGCTTAATAGTCGAGTGAGTAGTTGCTCGAAATTTTAGTAAAGTAGCCCTTAGGATTAATAGTCGAGTGAGCGATTGCTCGAACTCAAAGTAATATAGCACTTAGGCTCAATAGTTGAGTGAGTGATTTCTTGAACTCGATGTATTACATCCCGTAGGATTTGTGGTCGAGTAAGTGATTGCTCGAACTCGAAGTAATATAGCCCTTAGGCTTAATATTCGAGTGAGTGGTTACTCGAACCTAAACTTGAAGTATTGCCACCCATAGGCTTTATGGTCGAGTGAGTGATTGCTCGAACTCAAAGTAAGATAGCCCTTAGGCTTAATAGTCGAGTGAGTGATTGCTCGAACTCGAAGTAAGATAACCCTTAGGCTTAATAGTCGAGAGAGTGATTGCATGAACTCAAACGCAAAGTATTGCAGCCTGTAGGCTTTAAAGTCGAGTGAGTGATTGCTCGAACTCAAAGTAAGATAGCCCTTAGGCTTAATAGTCGAGTGAGTGATTGCTCGAACTCGAAGTAAGATAACCCTTAGGCTTAATAGTCGAGAGAGTGATTGCATGAACTCAAACGCAAAGTATTGCAGCCTGTAGGCTTTAAAGTCGAGTGAGTGATTGCTCGAACTCAAAGTAAGATAGCCCTTAGGCTTAATAGTCGAGTGAGTGATTGCTCGAACTCGAAGTAAGATAACCCTTAGGCTTAATAGTCGAGAGAGTGATTGCATGAACTCAAACGCAAAGTATTGCAGCCTGTAGGCTTTAAAGTCGAGTGAGTGATTGCTCGAACTCAAAGTAAGATAGCCCTTAGGCTTAATAGTCGGGTATGTGATTGCTTGAACTTGAACTCGAAGTATTGCAGCCCGTATTGCAGCCCGTAGGCTTTATGGTCGAGTGAGTGATTGCTCGAACTCGAAGTAAGATAGCCCTTATGCTTAATAGTCGACTGAGTGATTACTTGAACTAAAACTCGAAGTATTGCAGCCCGTAGGCTTTATGGTCGAGTGAGTGATTGCTCGAACTCGAAGTAAGATAGACCTTAGGCTTAATAGTCAATTGAGTGATTGCTCGAACTCGATAGTGGTCGGCCCTTAAGCCTGTTTGAATCATAGAGTAGAACAAACTTTTCAAAGTATGAAATATTGGTAAAGAAGAAGTTTTTCCTTTATAAGTCATTATACATGTGTTCGTATTTTGCGTCAGGCTCGAGCAAAACTATGCGGGCATGGTTCGTTTTGACCATTTGGCCCTTACACTTTTCTCTATCGAGACCCTGTCTGGCATGAATTTGATATCAAATAACTTTCTTGTATCGAACTTGATTTATTTGATGGTAAAGCCCCCCCAGTATTCGAGGTTGATTGTAAGGAGGCCTTGGATACTATTGAATTGTCCTCAGGTAGCACATAGTTGTTGCCTCATTAAAAACCTCGTCCGGAAAACCAGTTGGTATAAAACCGATCAAAGGGAAAAAAGAGTGGAACGCGTACTTTAAAATATGAGGTCTCGATATCTTTGGTCGAACTCCTGCAGTGTACTAGCGTCGAACATATATGGATGAAAGGAGGGAGAAAATCATACTTTTACAATAATATTGTTTGAGAAGTGATATGTTCCAGTTGTTTGGTAATGGTTTGTCATCCATCGTTTCGAGTTTATAAGACCCTTTTCCGACTATATCAAAGACTTGATAGAGTCCTTCCCAATTCGGGCCGAGCTTTCCTTCAGTAGGATCTCGAGTGTTGATGGTGACTTTCCTTAGGACTAAGTTTCCAACCCTGAAGTGGCGGAGGTTGGGTGTTCTATTGTAGTACCTTTCGATTCGTTGCTTTTGTGCATCCATTCGAACAAGTGCCGCTTCTCATTTTGCATCCCATAATTCGAGGCTAGTATTCATAGCCTTGTGGTTCGATTCCTCCGATGTATGTCGAAACCTTGAGCTGGGTTCTCCGACTTTGGCTGGAATTAAGGCCTCAGAGCCATACACTAAGGAAAACAGAGTTGCCTCCATACTAGACTTCGATGTTGTTCGATATGCCCAAAGGACCTCGGGCAGAATTTTTCTCCATTTCCCTTTCGCTTCGTTCAACCTATACTTCATGTTTTGGATGATAGTCTTGTTCTTCGTTTTGGCCTGTCCATTCCCACTAGGATGGCACGGTGTTGACAATATCCTTTTTATTTTATGGTCTTCAAGAAATTTTATTACTTTACTACTGATAAATTGCTTACCATTGTCGCATGCTATTTCTGCGGGTATCCCGAATCGACACACGATGTGATCCCAGATAAAGTCTATAACCTCTTTTTCTCTCACTTTCTCAAATGCCTGTGCTTCAACCCATTTAGAGAAATAGTCAGTCATAAATAAAATGAACTTAGCTTTACCTGGAGTCAACGGTAGGGGGCCGACGATATCCATCCCCCATTTCATGAATAGCCATGGGGATAGTACTGAATGAAGTTGCTCTCCGGGTTGATGGATTATCGGTTTAAACATTTGACATTTATCACATTTTCGAACAAACTCCTTAGTGTCTTTTTCCATACTATTCCAGTAGTATCCTACCCTAATGATTTTGTGAATCAGTGATTCGGCGTCGGAGTGGTTTCCATAATTACCTTCATGGACCTCTCGTAAAACATAATCGGTGTCTCCTGGTCCTAACCATACTGCCAATGGTCCATCGAACATCCTTCTATATAGTGTTCCATCTCCAGCCAATGTGAATCGAGTAACTTTGGTTCGTAGGGACCTTGATTCTTTAAGGTTCGATGGGAGTTTTCTGTTCTTCAAGTATTCAATGTACTTATTCCTCCAATCCTAGGTTAAGCTTGTAGAATTTATCTTGGCATGCCCCTCCTCAATTACGGATCCCGAGATTTGAATGACATTCCGCGAGTCGATCTCGTCTTCCTCGACCGATGACCCCAAATTTGAGAGTGCATCGGCCTCACTGTTTTGTTCTCAAGACATATGTTGTAAAGTCCATTCCTTGAAACGGTGCAAAGTTACCTGTAATTTGTCCAAATACCTTTGCAATCTATCTTCTCGAATTTCTAAGGTTTTACTTGGTTTACCACTAGCAAAGAGTCACATTTGGCTTCAATGACTTCTGCTCCAAAGATTTTAGCTAGCTCGAGACCTGCAATCATGGCCTCGTACTCGGCCTCATTGTTAGTCAACCTAGAAGTTTTGATAAATTGCCGAATAATGCCACCCGTGGGGGGTTTCAACATGATGCCAAGTCCGGACCCCTTCGCATTCGAAGCACCATCTTTGAAGAGGGTCCAAACCCCCGATGTTGTACCCGATTTTGACAAGAGTTCTTTTTTAACTTCAGATACGAGGGTTGGCATGAAATCGGCCATGCAGTCTGCTAAAATTTGAGACTTGATGGTCGTGCGGGGTTGATATTCGATATCGTACCCACTGAGTTCGACGGCCCATTTGGCCAATCGGCCCGATAGTTCGGGTTTGTGCAAAATATTATGAAGTGGGTAAGTAGTAAAAAGGCATATGGGGTGACACTGAATGTATGGTCTTAACTTCCTAGAGGAGCTTATCAATGCAGGTGGTAATTTCTCTAAGTGAGGATATCTAGTCTTTTCTTCTCCTAAGGCCCGACTTACATGATAAACTTGAAATTGCGTACCTTGCTCTTCTCGAAGAAGGACGCCACTTACTGCGATTTCCGATACCGGCAAGTATAAGTAAACTTTATCATCTGCCTTCAGAGTGTGAAGCAGTGGTGGGCTCGACAAGTATCTCTTCAATTGTTCTAATGCCTGTTGGCATTTCGGAGTCCAGGCTAAATCGTTCTTCTTTTTTAGTAAAGAGAAGAATCTGTGGCTTCGATGTGACAACCTCGAAATGAACCGGCCTAAGGCAGTTATCCGTCCGATTAGTTTCTGCACTGCTTTCACACTATATATGATGGTGATATCTTCGATGGCCTTGATTTTATTGGGGTTGATCTCGATTCCCCGATTTGATACCATGAAGCCAAGAAACTTGCCTGAACCAACCCCGAAAGCACATTTCTCGGGGTTGAGCTTCATGTTGTATTTCCTTAAAATCTCGAATGTCTCCTGCAAATGGGTCAAATGGTCCTCTGCACGTAGGGACGTAACTAGCATGTCATCAATATAAAATTCTATTGACTTACCTATTTATTCTTAAAACATTTTATGCACTAGCTCCTGCATATTTTTAGCTTGAAGGGCATCACATTATAACAATATATTCCATATTTGGTGATAAATGAGATCTTTTCTCGGTCCTCTAGTTCATTTGAATTTGATTGTATCCGGAATAGGCATCGAGAAAAGTAAGGATCCCGTGGCCGGCTGTGGCATCGATCATACGATCGATGTTAGGCAATGAAAAAGAATCTTTGGTGCAGGCCTTGTTCAGATCCTTATAATCTACATACATTATATGTTTGTTCCCCTTTTTAGGGACTACAACTACATTGGCTAACCATTCGGGATATTTTACTTCCCGAATCGACCCTATTTTGAGAAGTTTAGTTACCTCGTCCTTTACAAATGTGTGCTTTATCTCGGACTGAGGTCTTCTTTTTTGCTTCATCGATTTGAACCTAGGGTCCAAGCTCAGCCGGTGCATTGTTATCGACGGTGGGATTCCTGCCATGTCTAAATGGGACCAAGCAAAACAATATATGTTATTAATAAGAAATTAAATAAGTTTTTTCCTGAGTTCGAGGGTCAATCCCGTTCCCAGGTATACCTTTTTCTCGGGAAGATGCTAGATCAATATAACCTGTTCCAGTTCCTCGATCGTTGTTTTGGTGGCGTCCGAATCTTCAGGGGTGATAAAAGTTCGTGGGGTCAGAAAATCCTCCTCCTCTTCTTCCATTTCCTGCTTCCCTGATTCGGTCGAGACTGGCAGCTGTGATTGCTATTTGACTTCTCGTTAACCTTTAATGCTCGATCATTCCGAGGTTGAGAGTGTTGATATCAGTATAACCTCACTGACTACAAATATTTCCTATGCAGCATGTTGCTCTCCATATACTATTTTCACGTCGTCCGACGTCGAGAATTTCATTACTTGGTGGAGAGTCGAGGGTACTGCTCTCATATCGTGGATCCAAGGCCTTCCAAGTAGGGCATTGTACCTCATGTCGCCTTCGATGACGTGGAACTTGGTACTTTGGATGGTCCCAGCCACGTTCACCGGTACAATAATCTCCCCTTTAGTTGTTTCACTGGCCATATTGAAGCCGTTTAAGATCCGAGCTGCTGGCACGACTTGATTTTGTAGACCGAGCTGCCCCACGACCCTCGATAGGATGATGTTCGCAGAGCTACCTGGATCTACTAAAACACGCTTAACTTGAACTTTATTTAATAGGATAGAAATTACCAGAGGGTCGTTGTGGGGCTGAGAAATACCTTCTGCTTCTTCGTTGTAGAATGAGAAAGTGCCTTCGGGCACATAATCTCGAGTTCATTTTACCCCAGTGGTCGGTACCTTGTTGCGTTTGAGTACGGGTCCCTGTGGAGTGTCGACCAAACCGATGATCATATGAATGATATGCTGAGGTTCCTCTCGTTCATTTTTTTTGTTGGCGTCCCTTTCTCTGAAGTGATTCTTGGCTCGATCGCTGAGGAACTCTTGAAGGTGGCCCTCATTGAATAGACGGGATACCTCTTCCCTTGATTGTTTGTAATCCTCGGTCTTGTGGCCATGCGTACCATGATATTTGCACATCGAATTTGGGTTTCTCTAGGAATGATCGGTTTTTATGGGTCTGGGCCACCTAGTGTCTTTGATTCTTTCGATTACCGATACAATGCCCGATGCATCGACCCTGAAGTTATATTCTAATAACCGAGGTTCCCCTATAGGATCGGCATATTTTTCAAAACCACGCTTGCTCATAAGTCCCCGAGATTTCTGCCCTCGATCACTTCTTTGATTGTTCTGAACGGAATTGTATCCCGAACCATTGTTCCTTCGATATGCAATGTATGGTTGATATCGGTCTCTGTTCGACCTTGGTTCTCGATCGATATCACTTTGGTTTTTAATAGCCGACATAGCCGACCTGTTTGGATTTACTAATCCGTGATGAGCTCCTAATTGGTTGCCTTCGACCCTGCTTTTTGATTGGTATCGATTGTGTACATCATCCCAAGTTATTACTGGATACTCGATCAAATTTCTTTTCCACCAACGTGATGCTATCGAACTTCACTCATTCAACACTTGGGTGAAAGCTTGAACGGCCCAATCGTCCGTGACCGGTGGCAATTCCATGCGTTTCATTTGAAATCGGGACACGAACTCCCTCAGCATTTCATTATCCCTTTGTTTTACTTTGAAAAGGTCCGATTTCCTTGTTGCGCCTTTTATGGCACCGACGTGTGCCTTTATACAAGAATCTGCTAACATGGCAAATGATTCGATGGAATTCAGTGGTAGGTTGTGATACCAAATCATTGCTCCCTTCGAGAGGGTCTCTCCGAATTTTTTTAACAACACAGATTCGATTTCATCATCTTCTAAATCGTTACCCTTGATGGCACATGTGTAAGAGGTGACGTGTTCGTTGGGGTCGGTCGTTCCATTATATTTGAACATTTCGGGCGTACGGAATTTTTTGGGGATTGATTTTGGGGCTGCGCTCAAGGGAAAAGGCTTTTGCACGAATTTTTTGGAATACAACCCTTTTATCATTGGTGGAGCCCCCGGGATCTGATCGACTATGGAGTTATATGTTTCTACTTTTTTTATCCTTGTCTTCGACTCGCTTTGTGAGCTCCTCGAGTATTTTAGCAATTTCGGAAATAGTCCCCGATTCTTGCTCATTTGACCTCACTATGGCTGGCTCTGTTCTATGGGCAATTTCTCGAGGTGGACTGGGCTCCGGCCTACTTGGTAGCTGGGTTTGGCTCTGCAACTGAGCTATCGATACCTGTTGGGCTTGCAACATTTCAAAAATCATATGCAAGCTGACGCCGTTTTCCTCAATGTTATGGGTGTCTCGGGCTGCAGATCTAGTACCATCATGAATGCTATGTTCAGGTTCAGAACGTTGGCTTTCCTTAAGGTCCACATGCGAATTAACGTCTAGTGGTACTTCGACTCGAGGTTCAACGAAATCGACAAGCGGCCTTCCAGCCCTGGCCGTCAAGTTGTTGGTTTCATCTTGAAGGCCGGCTTCATTGTCGATAGGTAACGCCATTAATCGGGGGGTTTTCCTTGCTAATCCGAAGCCAGAGATACTCTCGAAAGATAAGCACAAAACGGTGTGTGTTGCAGGTTTGTATCAAAGAACCACTGTTATCCTCAACCCCAAGGTGGGCGCCAAACTCTTTACCCGAAATATCAGATAGATTTGACTTTATTCGTAGTTCTAAGGGTATGTGGTATATCTTGATACAAATCGTAAAGAGAAATAGAAATATCCAATCTTGACTATAAGAACGAAAGATAAAAACTGTTGAAAAGAGAAAATAAATGAAGTAAGAGAGCTCAAAGGATTGATCTTTCAATATAAGGGATAATCGTTTGTCACAATGTGTGAATGTCCTCCTCACAGAAACAACAATCATCTCCTTTATAGTGGAGGGATCCTACTTTAGATATAATAAAAAATACATAGTCGGGAACCCATGAGAAACTAGTTTTTCCCTAATTCCTGCCAGGATTCTCTCTCCTAGTGTAGTTGTAACGACTCTTCTGTGCGAGCTCGATATTGACTCGAGCTCTCGATTTTGACTCGAGCTCGATTGTTATTCGGAGTATGGTATTGATTCGGGGTCGGTGTCGGTCGGTCTATTCATCTTAGGCACGATAATTTCGCCTCGCCCCGTAGTTCGATTTGGATACGAGCTCGATAATGATACTGCGTTTGTCATTGATCGGTCCTAGAACTCGAAGCTCGATGACGTGACTTCGGATCTCGACCTGGTATTACGAAGGTGCCCTTCGATCAAAGTATTATCATATCGACCTGTCTGTACGACGGACTAATCGGTTTTGACCATATACAAGAATCAGTTTTATTCTTATTTAATCTTTTTCCTTATTTTGATGTAGCTTTTGTGAAGTTCTAGTGTTGTATGACTTTGTTCTCCTCTGGAGAACTAGTCAACTATGATTTATAGATTGATAGAACTTTGAAAAAGTTGAAAAAGGTGCTCGTTGAGAAAGAATTCAATTTCAACAACACTTACGAAAATATGGAAGAAGAAAATTGAGGATTGGATACTAATTTGGGAAATGTGCAAGATCCTAATCTTGGTATCAACAAGGAGATCGTGAATAGGAGGAACATTGATCTAAAGCCTCAACTTCAAGATGATCAATTTGACGAGATGTCACCAAGAGTTGGAAGACTCTTAAAAGACTATGCAATAGCCTACATACAAGGGAGGAGAATCTAGTGTTAGACGTCCACCTACGGAGGCTAATAACTTTAAGATTAGACTCGCAATAATACAAATGGTTCAGAATACAGTGTAATGCCATGGGTTACCACGTGAAGATCCGAATATGCATCTTATAGATTTCATCAAAATTCTCGACACATTCAAATATAATAAAATTTTCAAAAATGCTGTTCGGTTGAGATTATTTCCTCTTTTTCTGAAGGGCAGCAAGACAATGGTGGAGAGACGTACCTGCAATATCTACGTAAACTTGGGAGTATATGACTCAAAAGTTCTTGAACAAGTACTTCTCTACTGCTAAGATATCTCGTTTGAGAAATGCAATTAACAACTTTGCTCAAAGTGAGTCAGAATTAGTTTATGAAGCTTGGGATTGGTTCAAGAGACTACTGTGAAAGTGTCCTTATCACGGTATTCAACATTGGACGACGCAAATGATCACATTCCATGATGGGTTGACACCAACTTCAATAAGGGAGCTAAATGCCGCTACAGGAGGAAATATCATATATGAAAGTACTGAAGATGCAATGGCTTTGCTTAATGAGATGAGTGACAATGAATTGCAATGGCCATCCAAAAAGGACAAGCGAAGAAGCCCTCGGGGAGACATAATGTTGAGGATTTCTTAGAATTAGCCAATCAAATAACTGCTTTGTCCAAGAAAGTTGATGCGTTGCAACCAAATAAGTCACAATACAACAACAATCGATTGTGATATTTGTGCGGGTAACCATCCTAACCACGAATGCCAAAGCGTGAGCTCTAATTATGAGAAAGTCAATGTGGTGGGTAACTATATCCATAGAAATAATTATTATGGTGGTGGTAACTACAACCCGCAATGGCGAAATCATCCAAGAGTCTCTTAGAGCAACAATAGAGGTGGTTTGAATCCATGGAATCAAGACAATCATGACCAATAAAGTCAAATTCCTCTGGGTTTTCAAAGCAAACAAAGAGGTCTACAACTGTACCAACAACAACCTCCTTCACAAAAATCGGACTTGGAGGATTTGATGTACAAATGTGTGAAAAGTGTCGATGAAAATATTGAGATCCAAAATGCAGCCATGAAGAATATAGAAGTTCAAATGGGTCAATTGGAAAACATGATGTTAAGAAATAATGCAAGGTTCTCTTCAAAAAACACAAAAAAGAACCCTAATTTTTTTTATGTTCCTTCTCGTGCCCGGATAGTGAATGGGCACGACTCCTCCTCTCCCCGTTCTACCGTCTAATCAAGCGGTGACATTGAGAAGTGGAAAAAATTTGGAAGATTCACAAGAAAATAGAAAGAGTGAAGTAAAATCCCAAGTAGAAGAAGTAAAAGCCCATGCCACAAAATGAGGAAACAAGTACAAAGCAATAGTCTGCAAAAAGGAAAAAGACTTTGTGAGTCAAATCCCGAAGATGACAAGCATGCTCCTCCACTTCTTTTTCCCAAAAGTTCAAAAGAGAAAAACTTGATAAGGAATTTGTTCTTGGAGATTTGGAAGCAACTCCTCATCAATATTCCTTTTACCGAGACATTGGCACAAATGCCAATATATGCCAAGTTCCTAAAGGAAATCTTGACAAGTAATAGAAACATTGAGGAAGTTTGTGGTACAACTCTCGGAAGAATGTTGTTCCATACTTCAAAACAAGGTTCCACCGAAGCTTGGCGACTCAGAGAGTTTTGCTATTCCTTATACTTTAGGTGGTATTGATTTTGAGAAAGCATTATGTGACTAGGTGCTTCAATTAATTTAAAACCTTTCTCTATTTTCAAGGAACATAAGCAAGGTGAAATAAAGAGGACATTAGTCATTTTGTGATTTACAGATCAATCTCTCAAAATGCCCAAGGGAATTATTTAGGAAATGCTAGTGAGGGTAAACAAATTTGTATTCCTGACGAGTCTCATAGTGCATGACATTGAAGAAAAATAATGAGGTGCCTCTTATATTAGTGTCACGACCCAACATATCACCTCAAGGCAGTGATAGCGCCTAGCCGAACTTGCTAAACAAGCCAACTCAGAAACAACAAATAATGTCCATTTGCTCTTCAATTAACAATGATATAACATAAATAAAGATAGTAATAATCCAAAGCGGCAACAATATCAAATAAAATCACAATATGGCCTAAACACGACTACTACCATACAACCCCAAAGACTAGGTAGCACAAGTACACGAGCAAACTACGGAAAAGGAAATAAGTCTATATACATCACATGATATCAAAAATACAAGTAGACAGTAATAATAAAGGAATAGGGACTCGGGAACTGCAAAGTAGATCCAAGAAGTGCGACTCACCCTAAGTCTTTGTATAGTCTCCTAGCTCAATCATGAATCTCTACTAGGACCCACATGAGGATCTGCATAAAAAGATGTGTAAAAGTATAGTACCAATACACCACAATCGGTACATAGTAAGTATCAAGTCTAACCTCGAAAAAGTAGTGGCAAAGCTAGATGCTTTTGAATACTTACCGCACAAGTAGGGTAACATAATTAAGAAAGAAAATAGTATATAAAATCATGAATAACGAGAATCATAGATATCGATAGTTAAAAGATGATGCATGCTCTTCTGGAACGAAAATAATCATAATGCTACTCAAATACGATATTAAAAGATAGCATGCTCAAATAACGGAGCCGAGACTCCCAACTAGCATATAAGGATGTGAAGTAACAATTAATAGTTAAATAAGTACCACTAGATGAGTCAATAATATGAATGCATGCTAAAACAAGTAAAGATCCATATACCCTGATACACAATCCATGTATCAACATAACCCTATACAAAATTCATGTATCGAACACGCTCATAGGGCCCAATATAACATTAGTTATTACCTAAGTCCAAAGAAATGGATCCAAATCCAAGCGTAAAGAGGAGCATAATAGAATCACTTTTAAATCAATATCTGATCATCATGTCCAATGTGCCATAACTAAATCTCAGGAAGCATTTTTGCTAATATCATGGGGACCAGGGTGATTTGGATATTTCCCTGAAACGTTTTCAAGACTAGGAGAGGCAAGATGATATTGATTCCCCATTTCCTTTGCGGAAGACCAGTAATCCAAACAATGCTAGGGAAAAGGTAAGGGGGCGGAGACTTTCCTAGGTCGCTAGATCACATTGAAACTCATCCATATGCTGCTCATAGCTTTCTCGATGTCCGAATATGTCGAACACTTGGCCCAAACTCACCCACCCATCTTTAATGTTTCTTAGATTCCTATTGTCTGTCAGACCAAAAGCGTGAAGAAACCTGTGGTCGGTATGGAAACTGGCAGTATCGTCTTTCTCCAAGCAAATAGAAACTTTTTGAAGCTAGTGATTTCATCCAGTGTTGGCACCAATTCACAATCGACGAACTTGAAAACCACCTTAGATGGGTCCTAGAATTTTATCAACAGTCTGGTAAGGACCTTGTCGTCCCGATTGTTCATCAAAGCGGTCAATGCTCCCAAGTGCATTCTGATCTCATCTCCATGATCCTGGCAAATGTTTCTCCACCATTTGTTTAACTAGTGTGGTGTACCCATGACCATATTGATTTCGGGAATGTAATTGATGTCCATCTTAAGAGGTAAAAGGGTTGGCAAGTGCTTGCTCTGTATCTTTAGTGTCTTATATGGATTGGTTCGCCGTTTCACAAAAGACATATCGTTGGATGCATGACCTGTTGACATTAAGGTGGCTTTCCTAATCGTAAGTCAATGCCAAAGACCGACTCACCTAAGGCTTATGCAGTATGACCTATATTTGCTAGAGAATAGTGTTTCCTAATTTTGAAGTTGGACTGAACACTGTAAGACGTTATATCAGTTGACCTGACAAAGTCATTCTCTCAAACTAGAGAATGTTGAAAGAAAGTTGGGAGGGGTGTAAAAGACGACACTCGCATGCCATTGTGTGTGATAATGTCCGGCATGTTGATACCCAATTTTACCTTCATACTTTATAAGTATTCTATATATTTTCCAAATGCCATCTTGCACTATTACCCAACTCATAGGGGTCATATTAATATTTTTATAATTTGTAAAGCTTTAAAATTAATGTTCTTGTAATTTAAATTATTCACATATTCGTTAATTATCCCTTCAAATTATTCTGGGCTGATTTAATCATCAAAATTTATTTTTTGCACCCACGTGCATGTTTTATAATATTTTACTTTATTTTATATAATTGCATTTGCATATTTATACTATTTACACATATTTGCAATAATAGCCTATATTTTATATTAATTGTATTTATTATTTTATTTAAGGTCAAAATAATTTTTTAAACATTTATAACCTTCAGCCATTATCTTAAAGTATTTATTTGCATAAATAAAATATTTGTACATATTTAGCTATTTTATTAATTTATTTTCTCTTAATTTCTTAAATTTTACAATCTAACCCAAAATCAGGCCAAAATATGCCCAATGCCCCACAACCCACACCAAGTAACTCTCTCCCCAAACATGGTCCAGACCCATTAAATGACTCGCCCCACCTACATATTTTTAATCCTTGTCATTGATCTCTAAAGATCAGCGGCACACGATCACCCCATCCGTTTTAACTACCCAACCCCAAACCCTAATACCCATTTCCCACAAACGACCACCCCTAAACACTCTCAACGCTCCCTCTCCCTTATGAAGAACCCTAGCCGCCTCCCATTTCAATCCATCTCTGAATCCCGTTGATAATGGGATTCACCCATTATTTGCTTACCGTATCGATGTCCATCCGCTACTAGTCGTCCGTTTATGGTATTACTTAGGTACTTGCCTAACTTTGGCAAGTACCACTTACAAGATTGGACTGGGATGACTCGAATCTCCGGGATTTGGACGGTACTCCATCCATATACGCTCAATAAGGAATGATTTGCACCTTTGATTCGATTTTTAGATGGTTGAATCCAACTAGGGTTTGAGATTTCCATACAGATTCTGATTTGCATGAGATATTTTCTTGCCTTATTTATGTTTAATTGATTGTTTCCCATGTTTGTTTGTTCAAATCGATCTCTATATAAACCTATTTCCATGTTCCTATCGAAGACTTAACTACTGCTACTGCTTTCTCACTCTCACTTACTCTAAACTATTCTAAAATTTAAACTTTTGGCCGACTGAAAGCCAAGACCACCAGAATCTTCTCTAACTACCTCCCTAGTACCAGCATTGCACGGGGCTCGTTCAAAGCTCCTATAAACTCTAACACACTAGGGTTTGGAATTCTTGTTGTTGTTCTTACTTTGCTACAAAAACTTTGTGATTCTTCTCTATTTGTTGTTAAAACTGCAAAATAGTAAGTGTTCAAACCTTCACAATTATGTTTCTTCCCTGTTTGTGATCATGCTTCTTAACATCTCTGTTATGTGGACTTTTCGAAGCCAATATGATACTGTGCAGACCTTTGCTTTGAATTGCTGCTGCAATTCTTCATCTGGACTTATATATGTATGAATATATTCAAGTGGAAGAATTCTGGGTTATAGTCAGTGTGGTTGAATTCTGGGTTATAGTCAATGTAGATGAATTCTGGGTTGTAGTCAATGTGGATGAATTCTGGGTTGTTATGCTTGCTCGAACCTGTTATGCTTATTTATGGTTACATTGACTGTTTAATATCGTACCCCTTTTCATGTCTCACTTTGAATACTAGGACTGAAAGTCCTAGAGAATTACTGCATGCCTAGAATTTGCTTTAATAAGTCCCTTTCTACTCAATCTATATGTTTGTGCTACTATTCCCCTTGATCTATGTCTACAAGAATCTTATGTATCTTAATGCTTAGAAAAACATGTTGTTCTATTGTTGGAGAACTTTAGTATGATGCTTCGATTTGTTCAAATCCTGCATTCTTTAGTATTGCCTAAGACTTCTAGTTAAATATCAAGATATTCAGTTCCTTCTGTTACACATGGTCAATTGGCATAAGCCTGAGGTCTGCATGTCCTATTAACCTCGAATTAGTATGCTTTCCTTACCTACAATGAGTTTTTTTGGATTTGTATTCTTTACATTCTACTCAGCATGTTAAGCTATTTGTTGACTGTTGTAGACCATGCTCACTAGTTTGTTTGTGGTACTATTTAGGCTCTCATGATAGAAACCTGTATGTGAACTTGTTATTCTCTTGACTCTAACCCTACCAGATTCCTATGATAAGAGTTCCTAGGTATAAAGTCCCTTTTTAACTAATTCTCGATCATGCCTTACTCAAAACTTGATATCTGGAAACTTGGCATGTGTGTGTTTACTCTATTAACTCAATAGACATACCTCTTAAATCCTTCTAATGTGTGACTATGTTCAGCATGCTAAACTCTCTTCTTTGTAGAATAATTGCTCAATCATGAACTTATGTTGTTTTTTTCAACGTCAAACTTGTCATGTTGAAACTTAGTCCTGTTGGTTCTCTAGTGACTTGATCCCTTAGCTATGAGGTACTATTGTTAATAGACTTCAGAATTTGTTAATGGGGTTGCCATGTGTGTTTTTTTAACTTATGTGGTTGAGTGGTTAATCTGTAATTACTGGGTAAATGGGTCTTTTATCTGGGACTGGTATGAGTTCATGTGTGGCATTGGGCTGTTCAATGGATATATCCCCTATTCTAAGGTGTTTGGATCTGGGCTTGCTATTCACGTGAGAAGTGATCTTGTTGAAGGCCCAGGCGTTACTTGGTTAGTTTTCTTTGGACCTGTTCTGTTTATTAGGCATGCAGTCGTTCAGTGTGCAATATTTATACTTGTATTCATTATTTTGGGCATATAATAATTTGTAAGCAGACAATTGGGGATTAGTGGAGTGGGGGAACAGGTATACTTTAACTTTCGTATAAATGGGTAGAGAGCATGCCTATATGGTCTACATGATTTGTTTGCTACTTTGTTCGACATGCTTTATTTATATACATTAATAGAAATTATGCCTATAGGAACTCCACACTTCACTCACTCAACTTGTCTAATGCCTGCATATTATCAGAATATGTTTGAATAAATGCTTTATGTGTTCCCATATTTACTTATATGCGCTATTATATAGCATGCCTATAGGAATCAAATATCAATAATCCTTTGCTAATACTCATCTAGATACCACGTCTATAGGGCTTTAGTTGGTTAACTAATCGACTACTTTTGTTGTTCTTATTACACTGCCCACCTAGATAATATGCCTATTGGAATAAACATGATAAATCTGCATTCAAATACCAATTATTAGAGAACCTGTCTATAATATCTCACTACTCGCCTAGAAAGCATGTCAATAGGATCAAACACGAGTAATTCTAAAATGACTTCTCTACCTCGTTGCGCAAATCACTTAGAGATTATGCATATAGGCTTTTATAATGCCAATAATCCGTAAATTCGATAGTCTGGACAACAGTACTGCCTATAAGATTTTCCTAAGACTTTCTGGTCACATAGAAGCCATGTCTATAGTACTTAACGACTCTAATATACCATGATTATGAAACTTCCTATTGCATAATATGAAATTTGCCCCCGTGCTTTCGTTGCTTATGTGTGGAGGCTAACTTGAGCCATTTATTGTATTTATGTGTAGTCCTACCTGTTTTGAATGTAAGACTAGTTTTATCATTTTCAGCACCCTAGTTAAAGTCTAGAATCACCCAAGTAGTAGGTCCAAAGCCTCATGGACCACATGCATGGGATGGCTAGTGCACGTATAAGACACGGTTTAGAATCGAACTAGAATGCTTTAGGTAAACAACTTTAACATAGTAATTGGGTAGCAGGAGATGACAGTCTGTGCTCGCTGAATAATATGAGCAACCCCTACCCTAAGGGAGATACGAAGTATTATTTATGTTGCACGAAGTAATCCTTTAGGCTAAAAAATTTAGGACCCTCTCCCCCACCATTTTATAGGTTTGTTATTCACGCATTTGTTTCTTTGAACCTAGAGCAATTAGGTTGTATTTTGTAACTTTTAAAGACTTGTACTAATCATGTACCAATATAGTTTAATTCCTTCTTCTGCAAAATCTTCTTTACATTTGTCTTATATCGTATTTGAATCCTTAATTCCTTGTTTTCCTTCACTTACCTTATCATATAGGACAATTATAATCCAATAATCCCACGTAGCATAATCTTATCTTTGAGGTAATTTGATCTCTTACCCCATCTTTGGTAACATGGACTAGTTAAAAAACCTTTGTAAATTGTGATATTATTCCCCTTAATTGGGATGAAACTGGAACCTTTGTGGATTGGAAAAGTCAACCCACACGGCATATGTGAGAAGGCGGCCTAGCTGATCGGATGGATATCAGACGCCATATTGTGCATATGGTGGTACTACTCTTGGTAATAAATTTCTTTCGCATCACATGTCAAACCACATTGTTCGTGGGGAGATGGCCTAGCCGATCGGGCGTGATCGGACTCCGTGCTAACAAAGACGGTGGTATATTGGTGCTAATGATCTCCCAACCAAAATTATATATGAAGTTCGTATTTTAAAAATTATTATGTTTTAACTGAACATTTGGATATTGTTGATTATCACTTGCTATTTCTATGTGTTGCCTTTTCTTATATAGGCATTATATTTTGAAAGAGAACTTTTAGCTATGCATACTAGTGCTATTCGATAGTACTAACGTCCCTTTTGCCGGGGGCACTGCATCTTTAATGGATGCAGGTGGTTCTACCGCAAACGGCATTGATCAGTGATAGAAGTGCACTCTTTTCAACTGATTTGGTAAGACTCACTTCAATTAAGGGTCATGTATCTTTTGTTTCTCATGTATTGTATTTTGAGGTATAGCCGGGGCCTTGTTGCCGGTATTTCCATATTACTCTTATATTGTATTTAGAGGCTCCGTAGACAGGTTGTGGGTTGTGGTTGATGTTAAAGAATTGAACTAGAAATGTTAGTATTTGGAAATCATATTTTTCATTAATTCTATAAACTCGTAATATTTTGAAAATTATAAATAAAGCTTCTAATGGGAATAAAAAGGAAGTTGTTAATAAATTCTTTTCAGTATTTGATTAATGGAGTACATCTCCTCTTTATTCATGGATGAGTTTGGGTAGAAGGAAATCTAACAGGCTTGCTCGGCCGGGTTCTCTCGGTTGAGCGCCGGTCGTGCTCCCCGAGTTTGGGGCGTGACATGTACCTTTCTCCAAAGATCATCAATGTCTGTATCCATGACAAGTGGCTTAGATGTGGTCTCTTTACTTGTCCTCATAGATTTTCGGCAGTGTAAACGCTACCGGTTCTGGTCATTCATTGCGCGACACCTGTCTTTTTCCATCTTGCCTTTTTCTTTTCTCCTTGCCTCTACCATATAATCCCACTAGACAACATCAGACTTATAAGGTGGCGTTAGAGCTACCATCACGGTGAAGGGCATAGCTACCTCAACCCCGAATGGTGCCTGGGTTTGCACCCAATCGGTAAGAGGGTGACAAGGGATATTTTGGGAGCATCCCCCTCTCAAATACGTCCGATGGATCCTTCTTGATCCCATTCTTCATCAGTTTCTTTCACATTCACTCCATCGCCCCTTTGATCAGGAAGAGGGTTATTGCATACATTCGGCGCAGACTCCTTTACTTGTATAACTTTCTCAATCACCGTCTCGATCTTGTCCTTCAACATGCGGCATTCCTCTATAGTATGACCCTTCTTGCCTGAATGGAAGGCACAAGTCTTCTTGGGGTTAACCCACTGGGAAGGGTTTTCAATGGCAACAGCAGGAATGGGAGTGACATAACCATCGACCTTCAGTCTCTCATATATTTTGGATATGGGTTCAACGATATGGGTGTATTGTCTGGGAGCTCTGCGGTCAAAGTTTGGTCGTGGCATTGGGTAGTTTTCGCGGCAGGAGGAGGTGAATGGTAATATTCGGGTTAGGTGATATAGGTATGGTTTGTAGCGGCGGGGTATTGGAATTTTGGAGGTGAGGGTTGATATGTGGGTGAAGATGTTTGATAGGTAAGGGGAGACTTAGGGCCCTGGGCTGCCATTACGGCACCCACTTCCTTCTTCTTCGAAATACCTCCTGACTGTAAGGCATTGTGGGTGTCCTGCAGCCTACAAACTTGGTCACCATACTGCTTTTTATTCATTCTTCTATTCTTTCTCCCAATTTGATGATGTCATAGAACTTGTGATTCTCTATAACCATCCATCTTTCATAATACTGTGGATCTTGAGCTTTGACAAAGAACTTGTTCATTTGTTCTTCTTCTAGTGGCGGCCTCACATTGGCAGCCTCTGATCTCCAGCGAGTAGCATACTCGTGGAAGGTTTCTGTTGGCTTCTTATTGAGATTCTAGATTAAGAGAACGTATGGCGCATTCTCTGTATTGAACCTAAATCTTTCCATGTAATCGGATTCCATACTCACCCAGTTTGCCCACTTCTTCGGGGTTTGACTAATATACCAGGATAAGGCATCACCTGTAAGACTTCGCATAAACAGTTTCATGTGGATTTGCTCATTCTTGCCAACTTCTACAAGCTTATCACATTATGTTCTTAAATGCACCTCAGGATCACCGGTGCCATCAAACATCTCAAACTTAGAGGTTTGTAACCCTCCGGCAGTTCCACATTTGGCTAGATGCACAAGTCTTCATTGTTCAAACCATCAATGCCCTTCCTGCCTTTGACACTCTGGACTCTTCTCGTCAGTTTCTTTAGCTCCTCTGCCATGTTTTGGATGAGTAGGTCCTTCTCGGTTGGTTTAGTTATGTATAGCATTTTCTACGGGATATATGGTAAGGTTTCCACGTATATCGCGTTGCCTTGGCATGTTCCTGGGACTTGGATGTATGGGTGATCATTGATTGAGGTTTATGGGGGATCTAGGGTAAGCTGTGGTGTGTTTTGAGAGTATGATAAGTGGTGGTTTGTGGATACTAGGTTGGGTGATGGTCGTGGTGTTGAGAGGTTTATACTTGTAGGGGATTAAGGTTTTGAGGGGGTGCGGGGTTGTGATACTAGTGCGTTACAGGAGGATTTTGTGGTGCTATGGGTGGTGGATTTTGGGCTTGGGTGTTTTAGGGTGGAGTTGGTTTTTGATTGGTAGTGTTCTGATGGTTGATGTCAGGGACATTTAGAGTAAGGGAGAGGTTTGCGAGATTTCAGACCTTCTCAATCTCACCTTGTAGCTCCAACATTTTCTGTTCCAACTGTAGGACCAACTCATTCTGTCCTGGCATACTTCTTCTAGATGAGGTTTCAACATATTCCGCCATGGTAGCGTTGTCTTTTTGATTACCACTTAGATTATCCATATTTCCATTGTCTTTGCCTTTGGTTTTTGGGTCGCTAGGTAGAAGAGGAGGTCGAGGACCTCTGGATCTGGTGTGTTATGTTGATGATGCAAGAATGCACGAACCAACCTTTTGGAATGGGAGTAATCCAAAGAAAGAAAAACAAAAGGTAACCAAGTCAGTAAGATGAAGTAAAACAGTATTTGTAATATTTAAGAAAATTTCACGTAAGGTCATGAAATGTTTGGCGTCCTAATTGTGGGACCTCATTGTGCCCGTGATAGGCCCAGGTGACATATAGACTTGGAGAAAATTCATGCCAATGTTGCCTCATTCCATTAATGCGAAAATAAATCAAATCAACATTTACTTAATTGAATTAATAATATGAAGCCACTAATGGCACAAATCCTTATTACATTGAAAGCTAAGGAAATCTAATCTAGAAAGCAATAAAGGGCATTATCTCCTAATCTATTTTGTCCCGAAAGGACCTTCTCCATGCTTGGGTCTTTTGACTACATCAATAACACAACCCAGGTCGCGCATGTCGAGTTGCAAGTAAGCCATTGCCATCTTCCCTCCTTCGTCATAGTCCATACCTTGGCAATCCCAAAGCCTCTTTCTCATCTTTCCCTCTAGCTCCATCAATCTTTGCTCTAGGTTCTCTAACCTCTCTGTCGACTTATGTGCAATCTCCGTCCATTCCTTGATAGCCTCCATATCCTCCTTATGTTGTTCCAGATGCTTATCTTCAGATTTGAACACTCTTTTATGTAGCCTCTTGTACTTCACCTATGCCTCAACCACCTCATCTATGATCCTATCATTTAGACTGACCCCCGGTTTGAGGTCCCCAATTATGTCGTCTTCCACCTATGAGAGGTAGTAGCACATGTGACCATCGTGATACCTGTCTGGTTCAATAGTCTCTCCCTCCATGATGATCTTTTGATTCCACATGTTTTGGGCATCGAATTTGAATGAGATAACATCTCCTTTGAAATCTGCTTTGTACTGAACCATGTTGGAAACCTGAGGTATGACTTGTTTTGTCCCAGTTTCCTTATTAACATTATATGAGCGTAAGGGTAGATTCCTCGCAACCCAATAAGTACCAGGTGGGGGGTTCCTTTGGAGCTGATGATGAACTCGCAACTAGGGAACCACTCGAACATCCAATGCACTTGCTCGTCTGTCAGATTACTGAAGAAACACAACCAGCCTACAACATTCCTAGGCTTTGGATGATGAATGGCTATCTAGTCATTCAGTGGCCTACGTAGAAGCTCCTAGCAATAATTTCCCTTCTGAAAGTATTCTAGCAGCTAAACTTGTATTAGGAGATTACAACTCTCAAAATGTCCGAACCCAGGCTTGCACCGATCTAGAGCACGGTACATCTCGGCTAAGATCATAGGGATCATAGTGTATTTTTGCGCCTTTGATACCCTCCACCACTATCCTGGAGACCATGGCCAAGCGAGTGTGAATCCTCTCTCCTTGCATCAGAAAGATCAACAAACCCAAGAAATAGACTATGAAGACATAGACACGGTGTTGTACCCATCCCAAAGAGGTAACAGCTTGATCCTCGTGATACAGGTGATATGATTTACTGTGCCCATGTCAGTCATAGAGAAATTCAAAGGGGATGTATGATTTCTTCAGGCAGACTAGTTCATCGCACTTCTTAAAACTTAGCATTTCAGAACACCGCGTGTGGTACGATTTTCTGGTACCACTAAACCTGGACTATCCCATGATAACTTGGAGAAACCCCCTATTTCTTCCATAAGAGGAGTCATTTCTATATTGGCAAATCCGAAAGGAACTCTTTTTTCATCCTAGAATATGGTGGCTGCCTCAATTAATTACCTATTGGGTCTAGTATTCAACAAAGATGGAAAGTTACCTAGTACTCTCCTCACGTGATTTCTATCGCACGGTGCAAGGTCAGTCCACCAGTCAATTAGTAGAGGAAGGATATTCTGGACTATACCAAATCTGGTGATTTCGTGCTTCATTTTCTGCAAACAAATAGAGGTTAGCCTTTTCCCCTCCAGATTCTACTACTTATGCAATAATGGTCAACATATCCGCACGTTTTCTCCAAGCAATGCACATAATATGATGGTTTCCTTTGGGATTATGAAATCTCTTTGGACTTCGAACAAGGTTTACCTATGGGGGCCGATGCATCAATCGGTTTCAATCCATACTAGTTTTAGCATGATGTACGTACATTTCAAATCAGAGTGTGTCTTCTAGAAAGGTCTAGACTGGTACTCTCAAGTGGATGACTTGAGAGCGAAAGGCGCTGGACCATCGACTGCACTGTTGATCGACTAGTCTACCGCTAATAAGCCTTTCCGGTTTAAAAAGGTATTTTTAGGAAAGCGCAGACACTCATCAAGCGTCGCTATGTTGATAATAATAACGAGTGGAGTATGATGTTGAGAGCATGCTTTATGTAATAATAGTAACACGCTGCCAAATATTTGCATGATGAAAGTACGCAAAAACAGTAAATAATATGATAAAGATGAATAAGAGAAAGAAAAGAAAAAAAGAAAAGACAAAAGAGAGAAGTCAGTTTAACGCATGAAAATATGTGAGAATGTAATTCAATGAAGTAAATAGGGAGATAGGGATCGGAGAGGCATGATATAATAGTCTTAAACAAGATAAAGAAAATAGTGAAGGGATGTACATGTTATGGAAGTTTAAGCAAATAAGCGAAATAGGGAGGGGATGTACATGTCGTCAAATAATCCAAGAGCCTAAGTATATCCCCAACAGAGATGACATGTTGTCGCTCCCCGTTTTCACGCGAAAGTGGGTTTCGACGTGTGACAACTCTTTTTAAAGGGTGTTAAAAGAGAAGAGCCGCCACCTAACAATTTTAAGGTGAGTTATGGCACCTATTTGCAAATAACTATTTCATCCAAAATAAGGGGAATAATCCCAATCCACCCCTACACCGGCACGTGTATTTTCAGGTATGGGCCTTATGACCCACCCTTTCTCCGTTTTGCTAATGATTCTCCCAAAAACATTTTTGATTTGATTTGCAAACAGAAATATTATAAATATCATTGTACTCACCTCTACATCTTTCACATTGTATAAATGCTCATTAGTATTTCCAGTCATTCACAACGACAATATTTCCTTGGCTCATTAGGCCATTCACAAGATTCTTTATTCCTGGCATGATGGCCGTATTTCATATTCCACACTTTCACCTCTTTCAATTTCAAAGACCACCATCAAATATCAACATATAGACTATTTCATAAATCATATACTTCAAATCCATTTGAAATGGGAACTTCAAATACAAATGGTTTCTTCCCAAAGAATGAGTCATACCAACCAACAATATAAACACACATGAAAAATCATAAACAATCAGTACACCATTTAGTCTTGCAATACTCTTCCCCAAAAATGACAATGTACAATTTCAACACATGAGTATATAGAACTCGAATCACAGTGGATATATTTATAAAGTTGTTACACCCTATATTTTCGTACGTAAAAATGCATCATAAGCAAACTAATCATGTTACC